>NW_027019322.1:1381478-1430380 GCF_013076305.1 Rhopilema esculentum
AAGGGGGGGGGGGGCAATTCGAGGATTTACAGTATAACAATTTTCATTTTCACTCAAAATATATATATGCTGGTATACAAGCCGATAGTTTATCAAAACCTTCGCTTAATTCTCAAAGAATTGCAAGTACTTTTGTTTTTTTACAAGCTTGAAGACTCTCATTAAAGCCAAAAATTGGGAAAGTCAAGATGGTTACTCACCATCAGTCCGCTATAACCTTCGTCACCAGGGTCTCCCTGAAGAAGGAACGTAAGTGATGTAGTGATAAAAGTTTTTTTCAAGTATATAGGCAAAAAATATTGAAAAGGATTTCGGCAAAGCGGTTACTTCCTTACTTTAACACTCGTATATCTTCAAAAAATTCTTCTCGTATAAATTATTGATAAATTTAAATTCAATGAACAGGTTCAAGATGACAAGAACAAGATGGCCATGAAAAGGAATCTAACATACCACTGTTCCCTTCTTCAAGGGGATGTTGTTAAAAATATTACTTGCAGGCTCTCCCTACGGAAAGAAAATAAAACAATGTATATGGATGATAAAGCACCTGACATTAAAATTAAGAGTGAAAAGATAAAAGGCGCATCAGTTATCCTAGATGCAATTGGTAGCATTAGCAGTAAGGTAATCGCTGCCACACGAGCTGTTTCAAAAATGCACGGTTGAATTCTTCAGGCAAACTAAACGATTATCGATAAGTTTCTTGGTGATGGTCGTTGTTTCCTGTGTCAAGAATGTTTTTTGTCCAAGAGCTGGCACAATGACTAATTTACAGCCAGTCTTCTGTTTCTTTTTGTTTTAGTAATTGTTCTTATAGTTATGTTTTATTCTTTATTTTTGGTAGAGCATTATATGGGTTTTAGATTAACAGTAAAATTGTTATGTTGAGTACGGAGGAAACTCGCCATCATCATGGTTTAGTCTCCAGCTCAACAGTAGTCAAATCTGGGTTCTGTTTTCTGCAGTACTAATGATGATTAAAAATCTGGGATTAGTGAATTCGATTGGATTCTGCTGCAGTCTTAGGTTTAACACTTGACTCGCTAATCAACACAACAAATCAACCTAATGCGATCTAGCTAGATAACAACCACAAAAATGGTTCTCACCTTAGGTCCTCTTGGTCCAGCTTCACCAAGTGGTCCAGCAACTCCTGGGAGACCATCAACACCATCAGGTCCTACATCCCCCTGGTACAAAAGGTTAAGATTCTTTACAGGAGCTGATTAATAAATACAAAGAAATTTTTACGAGAAAGTACAAAAAACCTCTAATTTCAGGAATCCTTTAAATCTTTAACGTAAAAAGCGTTTAAAAAGAAAATTGATCAAATGACTCACCGGTTTGCCTTTGATTCCGCAATCTCCGGGGCGCCCGGGCCTACCTTCGACACCAGGAACTCCCTTCGGAAAATACACAAAATTTTAGAGTAAATATTTACTAGGATAATAGCAATAGGATAAAAGAAAAAGGACAAAAAACAAATGTTTCTTATTTATAGTTTGGCGAGCACTTTTCAGTGTATGAAGTTTATACAGGAAATATTAATTTTCACATACCGGTATTCCATTTAGACCCGGATGGCCGGGCATTCCTTGAAGTCCCTACAGTAAAAAAGAACACACGTGGTCAATTTTGTTCGAGGAGTTCGAATCAAATATTTTATAACCTCTCCACGTAGAAATATTCAGCGGCATCAGAGTCAAAAGGAGAAGACAACCTTGAAAACCTTAAAGCTAGCTTGGTGTCTTTTGGTAATAAAGTACAGGTATATCATCTTGCCAACAACACTTATTTGCAATGATTTTAGATTCTTAATCTGGCTCAATCTACATTCACATTCAAGTCATTCCGAGCATTGCTAGGCAGAATAAAAAACGCTATACTAACCAAGTCTCCTCTTCCTCCTCGAGAACCTTGCAATCCTGGGTCACCACGGCTCCCTTTTGGTCCTTGTGGTCCGGGTGCACCAGGAGGGCCCTTTTGGACAAATATTTCATTCTAAGTTCCAGAAACAGCAATATTGGAGTGCCTTAGGCGTATATACCTCACAACAAAACTACTAATGACAATTATAAATAGTGTGTATAAGGCGGGCATAAAAACAAAAATTATTGTAAAAGATTACAGGTTGACTTATTCTATCATAGACCTAAAAGTTCTTTAGAAAGTAAGAATCGAAACAAATATTTGGTCAATAATTTAGAACTTTTACATAACAAAAAAAACTTGTTTACAAAGTTTTTTCAAGATTTATAAATTACTTATAGCAAAACAATGTAATTAAATTTGCTTACGTTTTCTCCTGCTAGTCCTTGCGGTCCAGGTGGCCCGTGTCGTCCCTGCGGAGGTAAGTTACGGATACAATCTTAGAAGACAATGTGACTGGTACTTTATATTAAAGCACACGAATATTGACAAGGAGATAAAAGGAAACTGAATCCAGACACAAATGACGTAGGAGGGCTTTTCTGAGGACTCGAGAAAATGAAAGAAAAATGAAAAACAGATAGAAAAAGATGAAGAGTTGTAAATAGTTAACAGATTGGCTTCAAATTCTGAAATATAGTAGATAGGAACTTAGCAAAAAAATCAAATTTCTCAAAGATTATCAAAAGAATTTAAAAAGACCTTACCATGGAACCTTTTGGTCCTTTTATACATTTTGGAGCGCCACATTTCTATAATTAAATACAAAATTAAATGAAACAGCAAAAAGTTAGCTACCATTAAAACAGGAAACAATCTAACACAGGATTAGAAGAATGCATTCTTTGAAATACGTTCTGATCATGACATTACATTGTTAAACCTGGAGATTGCGATAAAACTGACTTTCATTGTGAAAATCATACCGTGTTTTCTGTTTTAGTTTCCTCCGTAATTTTTCCCGGGGGAACAACTGCTGCTGCTGAATCAAAAAATGAAATGAAGAATTAAAAAATGAAGAAATAAAAAGCAGAAATCAAATCGATGAATTCAGAATAAGATCTTGAAAGGATTCCTTTAAAAGCACAAAAATGCAATTGCAGTTCAAAAGAAAATACAATATCAAGGATATTAAACTTTATAAGTCCGAGTAACGAAAAACCTACGTGCAAAGCATGCGGTGTCGGCGACATCTTGGGAATACTGCTTCATATTAGAGAAGGTCTTTACCAAGAAGACACGACTGTTGCCATTTCCGTAGTTTGTTATTGTCTCTAAGGTTTTAATTTCCTTTAATGGTCCGACACCAAGTGCTACGAAATTGACACCTTTTGATTTCAATGCCTTGATGCTGCCCCGCATACCGCTGATTGCTCCGATGCCGCCATCGGTAATAATAACCATAAGCTGCGAAAAAGCAAAAATGACGTCATACAAAGACATGGTGGATACACTGGCCTCGATTCGAGTTAGGGTAAAATTGGTTTTTTTAGCCATTTCTAGAACGTTTTCACTATGGTATTGTAGATCAAATTATTCGTTTGTTAGACCAAAAATGCCAGACTAGGGAAAAATGGTCCCTTCTTCAAAGGACAGAAAACAACGACATGTTAATGTTTATAAAGTCCAAAATAATGTAGCACCCCAAAATTGTCTTTTGTTGTAATTGATTTGGCGTTGAATACCATTTTGTCCTTTGTGTGTGCCACAAGGCGAGCTCCGGAGCAGTTTGGGCAGGAATGGGTCGTTAAAACCATCTAGTGATTAGCTAGGCGCTCAATTAAGTCAATTAAGTAGAAAATAGAAATCTAAAACACCTCCAAGGTGAATTACCTTAAACGCATACTTGCGCAGTCCATTATTCTCATTATATATACCCTCGTTTACGAGATCAAGAGCCAGGTCGAGGCGAGACAGCCCTCCGGTGTAACGTATCTTTCCTAGTGAATCTATTGCCGGGCGCATGTTTTGTCCGGGATAGTCTTTAAAGGTCCATTCTACATTAGCTTGGGTGCCGAAACATACAACTGAGACATGGGTCTGGTCTGGTCCAACATTGAAATTTTCCATGGTCCGAGCGACAAACTGCTTCACTTTTTCAAAGTTTTCAGCACCAACGCTATCAGAGTGATCCAACACAAATGTCAAATCGACTTTACGACGGCAGACTATGGAGAGACAGAAATAAACAGATTACTACTACAATTGATTTGATATTGATTTGATAACGGGATTCCATGACGCTGTTTTCTTTTTAGCTTTGGTACTTCTTTCACTTGCCCTTTAGCTGCCTTTTATCTGCGCAGATTACAGTAAAGAAAAGGGAAGATTGTATCAAGACAAACCGAAACTTTAAAAACTGTAAAAACCTCATTTAAAAATAAAATACAGAAAAAACGCGGCACGTACCACCTGGTCTTTGAGTACAGGTCCTTCTGCATCCATCAAAACAGCATTTAGATTCTCCATAGCACTCAAAATCCGTTTTACACTCATTGTTGCTCAAAAGGCAGTCATTTCTTTGCTTGGTAACAGGGCATGTCCCAGGTTTCTCTGAAAAAACATGAAATCATCAAATACTTTAAATGCCATTAAATAGTTGCATCGCTAGAGATTCAGTTAGTTTCATTGTTGATTCGCTCATCTTGTTTGGTTTCACAAATATCAACATAGACTTTAGCTTGAATATCCAGGTAATTATCAAATGTACAAGAAATACATGACTCAATCACGAAAAGATTTGTTACTTCGTCATTATGAAGTTCATTTACAAATATTTGAGTACACCTGAAAAACTGCAGCGATATTTTTTTAATGAAATCACAAATCACACGAATTAACATGATAGAACTTAAAAATCTGCAATTATATCTTTATTCTCCTGACTGTTCATATGCCAAAATTTACATACCTCTGCAAATTTTCTCGGTTATACCAAACAAACTTGGAACCAGTTCGTCAAAGTTCTTTCCGGTGAAAATATAATCTTCTGGTGGTGTTGAAGCGAACTTTTTCAATTCGTAATGGTTGACCTCAGGTCCTACCCCGACTGCAATGACATTTACTCCGAAATCCTTCAATGGTTTCACGGCAACACTGAGGTCCTCTGAGCCACGATTGGTGCTTCCATCTGTGACAACAACCAATACCATGGGTCGTCTTTGCCTCACATATCCATCTAGACTGAAAATACTCTTTTTAGCTTGTCGCAAAGCCTTGTCAATCCTCGTGCCAGTCTTCATGTGTGGCAGGTTGTCGATCGCTCTTTTGATGCTTTCAGCATCATCGTAACGCACTAAATTAAACTCAACTTTAGCATCTGTGCTATACAACAGAACCGAAAAACGTGCATTGCTCTGCGACACAGCGAAGGAATCCACGATTTTCTTCACAACCTCCTTCATGCGGATGTAAGCAAAGTCCCTTATACTACTAGAAGAGTCCAGGGCAAATCCGATTTCAACAGGGACTAAGCAATCTAGAAAAGCAAAGAATCGGTATGTTAGTCTACTACATATGGGTAGAAACAGTATCAGAAACAAATAGCTTTTGACATCAAAGCAATTCATTTAGTGCCAACCTATAAAATGCTAGTCCTAGGCCAGTTTAGAACCTGTGTCCATTGGCTCGTGATTGCCTATATTCCCTTGTTATCTGAGGCGCCTGTTTCTGGGAGGACTGCATAAATGAGAGATTGAATGTATTAACTTTTTCACATCATTATGAATACAGTTAAAAAGCTAGGTGCGACAAACACAGGGAAAAATATGTGGACAAAAACATTTCTTCAGTGATGTTAGCCTAGCATTTCTATTTGGGGCATGGCTCTCACAAGAAATATATTTTGGCCCAGGCACGAAATCTTTAGTGGCATTTCAGAGGCATGATTCTAAATAAAAATGTATGTTTTGTCCAAGACACGGATATTTCCACAAATTTGTAAACTTATTAATCACGAAAAATGCTCTTAAAACCAGAAACAGCAACCAGAACAGAAGAGAAGCCCGCATAAATAAATATCACCCCGGAAGGTTATTCATTCACACGGGAATTCTACACAGCTGCGGTCAAATATTGGAATATCGAAATTAAGCAGACTTTACTTGATGCAAAAGACGCCGGGAAGTCCATATTGGAGCCTGGCTTTTAAATAGATTTGCAAGTGCGGAAACATTGCGACATAGAGGGGCGAGGTATGATTGCAATAAGGATAATATATTTAAATTTGAATCATTTCCTTCTTCCGTAAAGATATATTCTTACAAAGTTCAAGTGCAAGCAACAATGATATAGCTCATTCAGCCAATTGCTAAAAGATAAAGTGTGTTAGATTCCACGTGAACGATATGCTGCCTGTACAACTGCTAACAATTGTTACTTATGTCGCTCCTAGTCACCAGGACAATTTATGACCTGATGTTGGATTTTTAGGTCAGATATCCCATTCACCGTACCAACAAAGTATTGGATTTCAAACTGATAAGTATTTTGCGAATAACCCTAATCAAATGTATAATAAAAAATCGTTAAAATGTGTCTATCCCACCATTTAAAAGCCATTAGAGTTTTATCATGTTAGTCATATTTCACGAAATGTGGTGCGAGAAAAGGCGGTCTACTTTCTTAGGCAACGGGCGCGGAAAGTGTTGCTCTGTGTTTTTCTGCAGGATCCCTCGAGTCGGAGCTTATTAACGCTTTCTTCCGAATAAGTGTTTCTTAACCAGAGCAAAATCATCCACTGGACATGAAAGAATGGCGATAGCGATGGGGATGACGTCAACGATGATGACCAGACAACAAAAAGAGTTTTCAAATGGAAAATTATTTCAAGACATTGCATTCAAATCCTTAATAACTTCTCTGCTGGATCAACATATCAAATCGCAAAAAATCGGTTGAAGTAGGTCGATGGGCAATTAATGACTGCACCACAATCAGAAGCAGGCAAGAAGGCCTTTTACTTTCAAGGAGCAAAGATTTTCAATAAACTAACAGACGAAATGAAGTGTGAAACTTCAATTCTAAGATTTAGGACTTTTTGTAAAAATTTTAACTTCGACTTTAAAGATTTCATTTTCATCATGTATATAATTTTTATTTCGGTAATCCATGTTTATTTTAGACAGGTCCTTTTATTGATAACAGCACGTTGTTGCTGACCAAAGTTAACCTGTATAAATATGATATTATTATTTTTATGGCTAATTAAGTGATTCACAGATGTTAATTGGTCCGGATAATATAGGAGGGAGCAGTCAGCAACAAGCTGACAAAGGTCCCATTCTGTCATCTCAAGTTTACATAGACAATATTATTATTATTATTATTATTATTATTATTATTATTATTATTATTATTATTATTATTATTATTACCATGTGGAAATGTGACATGTGCCAGTGTGAAAATATGACATGTGCCAAAATGAAAGTGAATAATATACTTTTCTGAAATGTCCCGCCTTTACAAATATTAAAAATAGAGATACCTCAGTATTCTTAAGTGCACTTTTCAGTTCAAATTTGACCCTTTGATGGCAAAAGCCCAAAAATACTCTTACTGCCAATATTGCAGAAATTGCACGGGAAATTCGTAAATATCGTAAAAGGATGCCTACACCTCCAGTTAGTAAACCCTTCCATTGTTACAATTTTGTTGATTTACATCAAACCTTTCTCTATTTTTGGCTGTCTTGCGTTGAGTCGCAATTTCTACAACGTTTATGCATTGCATACCTCGAATAAGAGGAATGCTGTCAATTAACTGTGTTGATGACGACGATGACTAAAATTATAATGATGATTTAAAATTATGATTAATTTAGTTTAATTCAATTTATTATAGTATCTTGTATTTAAGTTTCGGTTGGCTTAAATTAGCACGTGAGCTAGCAATAAGAGCCAACCTTAAATAAAGAAATTATTATTATTATTATTATTACTATTATTATTATTATTATCATTATGATTACAAGCATGGCTGCTAAAAGTGGATACAGGGTTTACCAAAAGGGTAAGGTATTGCGATAAGAAAGCAAAAACTACTCACTCAGAAGTGGAAAGACGCATTTACGGCTGCAACCATTAAAACAACATTTTTGGGTTCCGGGGCACATTCTGTCGGCCCCACATTCATTCACTTCATTGTCAGAACATGTGGCAGTTGCAGGAAGCAAGGGGCACTTTCCGCGTTTGGCTGCAACAAAAAAATATTAATTCTTTAGGGTTTCTCTGGTATTAACAAGTAATACAAATTCCACAAAATAACACGAAAGATCACTTCGCAATAACCAAAGCGGCCCAAAGCTACGCTAGCATTCCTATACTAAACAGTGCTGTTCAATACTAAATATATCAATTCACCGGTAATATTCGGGTATAGTATTGAAACTTATTAGTGAGCCATGTTCTAAGGGTTATTTTTCCGTTTTTAAGGGGTATTGGTAATTATCAGAGATTGAGAGGGATAAAAATCTAAAACGGCGGGCGGAGGATCGTACCGAGGCTTCATATTCAAAATACCCATAAGATTGTGGCCTAAATCGTCACATTTAATGAACAGCTCTTCAGCCTTGCCAGGAATCTCTTCTACCGCAATCAAATTAACCCTGTTTATCACGAGGATTAAAAAATGCACGGTTTTTTGGAGGATTTTGACTATATAGCTTTCTTTGGGTGCTCAATAATTACAAAGTAACTACACGATACAAAATATATTAAACAAGGGATGCAGACACGATAACAGTCGAAATAGGTTTCCTTCCCATTTTTGCAAAGAGGAAGTGGCACGAGATGCTTTGATAAATAACATTCTGTTCTAAGAAAACCGATACCAATGAAAAGAGGCTGCCATTTCCTGCTCTTTTCGAATGGTTTTGAAATGAATCAGGAAACCCATTTAACAGATGTGCAGGTCAAGGAGAAAGCGACTTAAAAATACTGAAAGGTCCTACGAGGTATTACCGGCCAAATGCTAAAATCAGGGCAGTCGATCTCTGACAACAGTTGGGAAACAAAAAAACAATATTCTTTACTCCTTGCAACATACCTTACTGTGCATGCGATTAAAATAGGATAAACGACGAATCCGCGAAGATTTTATGAGAAAATAGAGGAGTGGATCGAAATGTTTCCTAGGGGAACTTTGACTTTATCATTGGTGTCAAATCAATGACTTTGAAAAATTAAACGCTTCACGAATTCAGAAGTTGATCTAAGAGTTAAGGTGGTTAAAGAATTAAGGTGGTTAAAGACTTAAGGATCTTCGTACCACATTAAACGCAAATCGCGTTGCAATGGAGTCTTCTAGGGTCGAACTAAGGCAACCTCTATATAAAAATTGAGAATCGAACATTCTGTAGAGCTGGAGAATAAACACTAGCATACTAATGGAAAACTTTGTGACAAGGGACGAAATTTTATTTTAATTTCTGAGGACGATCTTTTGCTATTAAAAGGCCTCGAAATCTTAAACTTACCTTGACACCCTTTGTACGAAAGTTGTTTTATAACAGTTTTCAGTTTGTCTAGGCCATCAACCTGCAGAAGGTGTTCTGATGGAGGGGATGAAACAAACGAGTGGATTTCCTTAATGTCAACTTTATTGCCAACAGCAATGGCGAAAATGTTGACTCCTTTAGCTTTCAAAGCGTTTGCAGGAATTGAAACATCCTCTTTGCATGCTGTACAATTGCCATCCGTTAGCACAACTAGAACAAGAGGTACGTTTTGTCGAATACCCCCTTTAAGAGAGAACATCTCTGTGTTTGAGAGTCTTAGAGCGTCGTCAGTTGCCGTAGTGTAGCCAAGGTAAGAGATGTTGTCGATTTTATCTAAAAGAGTGGCCTTGTCAAATGTCTCGTCTAAGCGAATAGCAACTTTAGCAACATGGCTGAAAACAATCACTCCAACGTGTGTTTCTTGAACACCGATTTTAAATGAGCTGACGAGAGTTTTGGTAAAATCTTTGATCTTCTGGAAACCTCCAGTTTTCACGCTACCAGATGAATCATGTGCGAAGACCAAATCAATAGGCTGGAAGCATTCGCCTAAAAAGATTTTTAGAGATATATTGCACACATCATGAAAAATGGTATTTATTAAATTATCATTATAAAGTAGAATGGGAAAATAGTATTTATCAAAATAATTATTACAATTAGAATGGGAATATTGCATTGATACACGCCGCAACAAATGAAACCTGAAAACAATAAAAGTTGAGCCGATTTTTACAGAGACTATATAACTGACAAAACTTGAGAACATGAAAATCCCAAATACCTGAGACCTTGAGTTCAAGTAAAAACCTTAGTGATTTAGACAACTTCTGAAAAGACTGGACAGAACAAAGATCCTTGGCTAGTAGTTAGGGTTCCCGGGGGGGAGTTCATACGGGGTGGAGTTCATGCGGGTTGGAGTTCATGCGGGGTGGAGTTCATGCGGGGTGGAGCTCATACAGGGTGGAGTTTCCAGGGTGGGGTTCCTGGAAATGAGGTTGAAATTGTTTTCATATAGTTTGAGCAAGAAATTGAAGTGTGTTTCTCCCAAAAGTCTAGATCTTGTGATTGTTGCACCTAAATATTATTTTCTTGCAGACGAGTAGACGCGTTGAAATTTAGAAAGACACTAACCGTTACACATATTTCTTATAAGTCTAAGTCAAAAACTTCGATATATATCATCCGGGACACTGATACACATTACATTACAATTTTCAAGGGATTAATAGCTGGGAAAGGGAATCAGTGGGCCTTTCTGATGAAATGAGGGGAATCAATACTTTAGAGAAATATTGACAGACTTCTTTGGACCTCACAACGAAACCACATAGTAATTAAGTTAAAAAGGATCGTCACTTACTTGGGCATTCGCCCTCTTGGGCAACTGTAATTTCCTTCTTCTGCAAACAAGCTTCAGCTCTCATTACACATATGTTCGCATATGTCTTGCCATTGGATCCACAGATTGGCTTATAATCTGCCGTGCATTTGATGTTGCAAGCATCTGTTAAATTTCAAAGAATCGATATGAATATAACACAAAGATAATACGGTATTGATTCGATTTAACACTCCCTGTGGAAGAAGCCCTCTCTCGAATAAGCCCCCTCTTGAAGAACCCCCCTCTCGAAAAACACCCAGGAACTTTTATATCGCATATATTACCATACACCATTGCCCGACTTATCAAGCATCGCGGAAACTCAAAATTTTGTTTGAGAACACATGAGACATTGTAAAAATTATAATAAACATTCTAACTCTGTCAAAACGTAGCCCTCGTCCTATCTTCAGGGGTAGCAAAAAACGATCTTAACTCCTGCAGGTTTAATACGCTCTCGCCTCAGACCCCAAGCTTCTCAAAATGTTGATTATAGGAAACTTCATATCTACTGGACGATGAAATCGAAATTTGAAGCACTTATTTTTTATTTCAAACATAATATAGCAAAACTTGGCGAAAATGTCGTTAAATTGGATGAAAATACCTGATTGCAAATTCTTAGAAAACTAAATCACAGTGTATAAATTGAGCAATCGAAATTCTAAGATATCCTTTATAATTAAAAATTCAACCTTAAAGTAACACCGTTTTCTAGGCTTCTGAGATTGGATTCAAACCTACCATTGTCGCAAGATCCTTTGCTTGCTACTGTTATGACCTTCCTGCTGATGCATGACTCCGACCTGAGGACACATTCATTGGCATATGTGTTGCCGTCAGATCCGCATACGGGCGAGAAATCTGTCGCACACTTAAGGTCACATCCTAGAACGAGAAGAGACCGAATTTTATTCAGGACAAGAAAAACAGTGAAAGAAACCTATGCGCTACATAAGTACTTTACTTTGTATTTTTACAAAAAGTTGGTTGGGTCTTAGCTGGTTAAAACAGTGCTTAATGCCATGTAGTACATCCTGCTATATCAAATACTTAGATATCTTTCAAGTATGCTGTAATGAAACTATATCGATGTAGGAGTTCTGAACAATTTCCGAGAGACTAGATTAAGATCGAGTTTTCTCAAATAATTTCTAGGACACTTTTCTGTTTCCCTCAAAACAATCAACAAAACGGCATCTCCTCGCATAGTGCAAGTTTAAGCTCGTAGTTTATGCCATATAGGGCCAGGGGCGGATTTAAGCAACAAAGATGGGGGGGGGGTGTTAGACATTAATTTTGGTGCCACACCCTTCAGGTCACTGGTAAATGATGGAAACGCCCATTTTTAAAATTTGGTTTTCAACTTTAAGGTAGAGATGATACAAAGCAGTGGCGTAGCTAAACTTGGAACAAAATCCACGAGAAGCATTTCAGAATCCAGTTTTTTAAGGATTGGATTGCTTTAGCATTTTAGTTTCTTTTTTTATTGGGAATGTCTCAAGAACGTGAAGAACTTTTTTATACAAACGAGGGGAAAGTGTTGAACATTCTGTACATATATAGAGGGGGGTCTCCTGCGAGATCAGTGTGACCAGATCTAGCATGATATTATGCTTTTGGCATAATTTTGGCCAAAACTCGTCCTTTAGCATAAAATCTAGCATAGTTTTAAATCTAGCATAATTCTGGCATAATTATAATAATTGATAAAAAATCATTTTTTCGGTTGAAAAGAGATCGGTTGTCGATCGTAACTGCATACAAATACATTACACCCGCATGTGTGGCTATTATTATGTGAGTAAATTGTGACGCCATCTTATCGTAGAATTTCAGTGTAAGGTACTGTCTAAGTTGGCACTGATGATCTCTTAGAAATAGCTCTGTCAGTAACAAATATCATTTTACATATACACAACTACATATGGATAACTAATTTGCGCATGCGCTAGCCTCTTTCTCAAATAGGATAGCCTTGATTTGAAAGTTAGCATAATTTTTGTAAATCTAGCATAATTTTATGACAATCTTGGCATAATTCTGAAATTGTGATCTGGTCACACTGAAGGATCAGTTTTTGTGCTGATACGAACATCTTTATAAGAAACCGCCAATATGAAAGGGATGAAAATTTAAAAAAGCATTGTAACGGTCATAAAAATATGATTCTGATAGGGGGGTACCTAATTTGTGGCTCAAATGATGCAGATACTGTAAAAGCTCTATTAAACCCCCTCTCTGTAAGTCCCCTTCTCTTTTAAGCCCCTTTTCTATTAAGCTCCCCTTATCAAGAAGAAATTTAAATAAGCCCCCCTCTCGATTAAGCCCCCTCTCGATTAAGACCCCTCTCTATTAAACCCCCTCTTTAGCCCCGAAGTCAAACAAAGAAAATATATGCATTGAATGGGTCTCTTAACGGGTGTGTTGATGATAAAATCGTGTGCATTAAAATCGGCCCATGTGAAGACTTACTTGTGAACCTAAGAAGTCAGTCGAAATTTGTTTAAATGTTCTTCGGGTTATCAGTTGATCCTGGTGACTCTGAGGACGATCAGGACATTCTGGTCGATTTTAAGAAACTTTTGAAGTTGCCAGCAAAGTTTTTTCAAACATTTGTATGTAATTTTCATGAAAAGTGCATAATGCCACATTGAATTTTCAAAAAGGCCCCCTCTCTAATAAACCACCTCTCAATTAAGTCATCTTTAGGACTGAAAAAATAAATAAAACCCTTGGGCTTAACAGAGATTTTACGGTACAGGGTCCTTTCGAGAGAAAACAGAACTATATACTTGAGGCAAATACCGAGACAAAAGCTAAACATAACAGCGCAAAATCAGGAACACAACATCTTGATAATTTGGTTACAGTAGGCCGGACTCGTTTCTTGATTTTGTTGGTATTTGCGTGGAATCAAACTTCGTTGAGCAAACGGCTCCTAAGCAGAACCCAGCAATTAAACTCAATCGTTTCTTAATTTGTCTACACTTCAGAAAAACAAACAAGACCCCCTTTTATGACCCGAAGGTGGCATCGCTTTGAATTGTTAGTCTATTTCCCAGGGCCTGAGAAACAGGCGACCAATTATAAATACGATTCAATACTGAGTAAGCAAATGTACTTTCTCTTCTCTGCTCTTTGTTTGATATATAAAAATCAAATCTTCCATGCTTGGTCTCCGAACAATAAACAAAGACCTCTTTTCAACTGCATGGATTTGCAAAAGGCGGCCATCGACAAACGCCCTTCCTTCAATATTACCGCAGTTGACACGAACAAACGTCTTTCTTTCACTTTACTTCAAATTACATCAACCTTTGACATATGAAAGAGATTTACGAACCGGAAAACTAGCGCAGAACCAACTTAATAAACATAGCAAAAGTTAGGCTTTTTGATAGGGGTTGGTTTAGCCTCCCCCTCCCCCACAGCACTACGCTCTTCACCCTTGTGGATACGACCATCAAGAGCCTATGACGCTGTCCCAGTAACAAATGTTGCCCAAACCATAAAATCCTTCAGATTGCGACCATAACAATATTTTCGTTACCAGTCCCTTCAAGTTAGGTTGCCATATCAAAAACAGGCCACAGGGACAAGCCTTTATTAATGTTTAGAAAAACGATCCATCTGGAACCGAAAGCACAAGCAACCAATTGATGGACCGACATTTTGAGGTCACTTTCTATGTCGCAGCTGTCGCTGCAAAAGGGGTGACATTGACAGTGTAGTTCAAAATGCGTTTCTACAAAGGCTCTCCCCGTCCCGTTAATCGAAATGTAACGATATGAAATGTTGTGTCGTGAAGGGTTAAATAATTTCCACGTTAATATCCACTTCGGTTAACAGTTTACTAAGGCAAATCACACCATGGCTGGGTTAGAATTCCTTTTCATAAAATCTCCATCCGGCTGAGCCTCAGTTTTTTGGGTAGGTGTTTAGCTAGTGTCCATCACGGAAGATGCCGCAGACGACGTTGCTTTTTATGTTTTCCTGCGAAATTTGTAAATGAAAAGTGCACCATGATCCGGATTACAAGTTTTTTAGAGGAGATAAAAGAAAGGAAAACCTTTGTTGTTCTCTCTTTAAACATCGAATTGCATTGATGTCTTTTATTTAGATATAGACCAGACAGTTGAATGTCAAGCCACACGGAGCGATTCACAAACAGGCTTTTCTCCAGCACTCCTATCTTGTACATCCTAAGTTGACAGTTAATGGCTTAACGCAACGAAAAGAGACGAACAGCTCGTTACGTGCATGAGATTGCGGTGAAACTCTTATTCCTTTAGCTCTCGAAGTACGAATAAGCCACGCTAATTCTACATTTTCAATGTAGTGAGCAACGCGATAATTATCAAACAAACGTAATTTTTCCTACTTAGAAAATCCTCGAAAAAAGTGAAAAAAAAAGAAAACAAAAATGTTCCAATCAAAAGGCGGAGATTTAAAGGAATTGTTACTGACTCTTACATAAGGTTACTTCCTTGGTCTACGCGCATAGGTATTTAGGGTCTATGACGAATGTAGGATAATTTTTACCCAGTCAGAAAAGCGACAGGCAATGGTTCCAGCAGCAAATGGCTGCAGAACAAAACCATTTCATTCAGAAAATTCTATGATTCTAAACAGTACAGCCTTTATACATGGATTTCCACAATAATTTAAAAAGAATAGCAAATTTGTGGAAATCTAGAGTAGTCAAGTTGGCCATAGTCAAACTGATATCAAATAATTAACTTTTTTTATCTTTCAAAAGAACGTTCACAAACGCTCATGTGTGGGCAGATAAAGAAATACCTAAATGTTGACATTTTTCATCTCCGCAAACCCAATATTTTGGCACGAACATTGAACAATTCAATAATCCACTGTTTGGTGCCCAAATGTTGATCGGTTGAATGCAGTTGAACATTGGAACATTAGTAAGCATCATCTCACTGAGCTGGGTGTTGGCAAAACATAGACTCGTATTTAGATGTGCAAATGAGTTCTTTGCTAGCCTAATAATGGGGTACTTAGGTCCAGAGATTTCAGTATTAGTCCATACCATTTCAGTTGGAAAACGTAAAAAGTAATTGAAAAGCATATCTTATCATATAACCCTAAAATTACATTTATATATAAATGAAAGTATAAATTACATTCATTACAATAATAAACAAATAAGTCCAAAAAATTAAAATGAGTTTAGAAACCGTCCAAATAAAACTTTACAATTGTTGAGGAGAAGAACTAAATTTTGCACCATATGCGCATGCGCCATTAAATCGATTACGCTAGTGTCACATTCTGGTTTATATGATGCAACCATGATATATGTTATTGATTAAATGCTATGAAGCGCCATGAGATGTAAATCTTCTTCACAAGCCTTCGGCCAAATGCGCATGTGCAAATGATGCACGTTGCCATTGGTTTAAATAGCCCTAAACAATAGCCCTAGACTCGTCTTCCAAACAATCCAAGGACGGCATTTGAGGCTCTGGTTACATTATATCGGATTCAATTCGAATTCGATCACTTTTCAGACCAGATAGGCATTTTTAGCGGACACAGCAACACTTGAATCCGTTACGATCCGTATAGTTCTAGCGGAGTCAAACCACCTCGATTTGTATGTGGTATGGCACCCTATCGGTTTACTGAAGGTCTTTGGGTTACTCTTCGACACGTGTGCACGCATGAATCTGATACTCTTTAGCTATGGGGTAGAGATAACTAGCGGCTTCGGGAATAAACAAAGAAACTAAGGCATGGCTCTTCCTTAGCTCCTGCATGTACAAATTCCTTTAAGACCTGGAGGGGCTCTTGAGGCTTGGAGGGGCACAGGTGGTAAGCGCCAAATTTCTCTAAAAAGGGGCACTATTCCAAAAGTCTTGACAAGGCTGCTTCTTATTGAAGGGGCTTTTGTCTGAAAGTTGGGGCACGCGTCTCTGGTGCTCACAGTGGGTTTTAAGACATCGTTTAGCGCGTTATCTACGCAACGCCACACCTTACGCCATTTTCTTCATAGGCGGGCGTCGTTGCCACTGCAAGACGAAACAGCTTCTGTCTCTCGCGCAGTTATTGTTTCCTTTAGCAGACAAGATCTGCAGATTTTCCACATTCTAGATGTTTTGTTTCCCACGGTCAATTCTTGCTTGCTTTCCGGATTTTGCTCGTTTGCAACATGGGTGCATCTTTGACAGCAAAATCTAAAAATTCTCGTTAACGAAGGGCCTTTTATCTGAAGTTCGAAAAAAATTTGGAAGGCAACTCGAAACAAAAGAAAATCCTCAATTCAGCCCAATTTCCAAAGCCTGGTTCTTACAATTAAACTGTAAGAAAAAGCATCAGTAAAATTTGAAAGATTTTTTGTGACTAAAAATAATTAATACTTATTGCATTTTTAGGACAGAGGTTTATAACTTCGACACTAGCGTATTTCAAACTTGTTTGTGTAGGAGTAGAGTTCGTTGTATTCAAACTTCTCGTAATTCCAGTTTCAATTGGCCTGAACCAATTTTTGACATAAACTTGATCAAAAATCTCATGAAGAATGCTAAAGAATTTCGACTATCCTGTGTGGTGGCATATAATACTTGCAATTAAATTCGTTTGAACCATTTGAAGTTTCACAAGATAAATTGCACGAGAAGACCATTAGAAAACTAACTAGTGAGTCAACTCGATTAAAATTTTCTGAAAGCATAGATAATCGAAAAGATGCTCAATTTGTATAAATTAATACCTCTTACACAAATAAACAATATTAAGTGTTGGTACTTTATTATTCTGATGCTACTATTTAAATCTCTCGACTATTGCACTCATTCTGTCAGGATAAAGCTGTATGACTGATAAGGTCTCCCTTTGAAGTGCTACTGTATTGAGTTTGCAGTGCTACAAAATCTTTAGGCTGAGGATTTTCCTGCCCTCAATCTTCGGAACAGGCAAGACAAGACCCGTACACTCCTTTCTTTGTACTCTCTTTGCCGGATGCTGACCCACATTTTGTTTGGCAGGGATTTATAATTAATTGTCGGGGCAAATTCTTTTGACATACACGAAAACACTTGCGGTGTGATTCCTTGTATTGCAAAACACGATGAAAAAGGAAGACGAAATAATCACTGGGTGGAGGAGGATGGGCGGGGAACAGAAGCGGACATGCGTGTCGAATGAAACTGAGTCAGTCAAAACCAAAGATTCCTTCGGCTATTGATGTTGCCAGTTAGGTGTCGACAAAACAATGAAAGTGCTGAATTCTCCTTAGATAAACAAAGCAGAAGTCATTATGACAACTCTCTCACTGTTCGTATCCACCTAATTCTCGACGTCGCTATTCAAATTCGCTTGCGGTTCTAATTTCCTCGGAGAAGCGGATAATGCGTCAATGGCTTCTCGAGGAACAAAACGACGTACGATTTACGAAGTTTGTTTGTTATTAGTGTCTCATTTGGGTGTAATTTGCAGTGGATTGTAAAAAACTTTTTCGGTCTCATATCACATTAAACGTCATAAGATGAGATAAATAGAAGATTAAAAAAGTCTTAATCCACATTAAAGACTTCGTTTGTTTTGAAATCACGTAATTCTTCAGTTTCAATGAAATTAAGTTTACCGTTTTCGTCCTTGCACGCAAGAAGTTAATTTCAATAAAAACTGTGAGTTTTAGGACTGAGAATAACTTTCTGTCAGGCGAAATTCGAAAAGCGCGGAACGCTTTAGGCGAAATCACATCCGCATTGTAAAGAGACAAGTAAAGAGTTGTCCTCGCCGAAATTTATTTTAAAACATTTGAAAAGAATATCAAAGTCATTAAAACCCAAGAAACTGTAAACGATACTATACATTGAAAGTTTAAAATAACTAAGATATTTTTGATATTGTTTCTTGTGTTATAAGCCGATTGGACACGGCGGCTTAAGGCCCGTAGCCGCGGCAGTTCCGAGAATCCGGGGGTAGCATTGATCACCATGCAGTTACTTTTCTATAAAATTGTGTGTGATAATGCCATAATATATGGAAAATAAAACGAAAATCCGACTACTTGCAGGTCAAAAACTATTTAGGATGCGTTTTGAAGCACTTTTTGTAAGTGAGGTTAGTGCTCATTTCGAGAAAGCAAACTACACACGGGAAAAATGTTTGAATGAGCAATATCCGCGTGGAAGAGACATGCTCGCCAAGTTCGCTAGAATAACCATAAATGTGAGAAATATGCATGAACCGAAATCAAACTGTTTTTACTTATTAGAATTTACTAAAAATGGAACTTACCTTGCGAGGTAATCTTTTGAAACAAAACCAGAGCCAGCCAAGCCGCGATTGTCACAAAGTTAGTGGTTCGCCTGCCCATCTCTAGCGCGCGAACTTGAAAACGTTGACTAAACGTGAAACTTTACTTCATAGTTCTTCGCTGAACCACGAAACTTTCAGTGAGGCGTTAGAAAAGACCTCTCTCTTGGCTGTAAGGCTGTCCCTCGCTTCATACACAAAACAGGCTATCGGTATTGTTTAGCTTTTGGCGAATGGCGATGTTCAGCCCAGAATTTTCAGAAAGGAGGATTCAGCACAGCGGAAACGCTCTGCTCGTTTCCGGTTCTTTGTAACCGGCAGATATGTCAGACCACTTGCAACTGAAAACCGGACTCGGTTGCTGAATAAATTCTAATCGGATTTTAAGGGGAATTACAAGATTCTAACTGCTTTGGAAATCATACAAATGTCTATGTTTTTTCATCAATGATCTCTTTAGCAAGCAAAATGGCACTGCTTTATTTTTGATGAGAACAACTGTGATATCAGCCAATTTAAATACCTCTTTAGAATAGTAGATATCTTTATTGTCAGCAGTAGAAAGTATCCCTGCATGGAGGGGGTTTTATAGTCAAAAAAATCTCGATTCCCCTCAAGGCTCTTTGCGCTTCACAGGGGTTTGGCATTCTTTAAATAATAGTATGGATTAATGGCGAAATCAAAAAACTCTTATGAATGGGTAAATTGTGAAACTCTCTCGAACATGAAATAATTGGACTATCAAACATAAAATGTTTGCAGTTTCCTTACGTTCTGATAAAGTCTTTCGAAATTCAGGACTAAGATATCCAAGCTGCAAGTGGCCAAAAGATCATTATAAGTAAGCTATTGATAGAACTGAAATTCAAAAATTCTGAAACTCAATAGGTGTGAAGGATTGTTGGCAAATACATTTATATATAATCCCTCTTCAACCTTATCTCACACGCTGGGCTATGCCAGTCCCTTCTGTTGGATTTAGATTCTTAAAATGGAAGCTTCAGGTCAAGATTCATGCTATTCAATGATAAGCTCAACGTTTTCTTTCCTCTTAAACATTTGAAAATTAGGATTCACGAAGCAGGAGTCGAACCTAGCCATGCAGTTCCATTTAAGGTGTGCCCAGAATCAAATATATATCTGTTAATGAATAAAATTATTACAGAACTTTAAAAAATCCGGCTTCCAGGTCGGTGCCTCTGAACGACGTTAAAACTGTAAAGCAACCGGTTACTGTCGCTTAAAGAACAATTTAAGAATAAACTTAGGCTCAAAAAAGAAAAGATTTGAGAATATTGAGGCTCAGCAAAATATTAGGTATTCTTATAAAATATGTGTATATTGTTTCAAGGCCAGCACGTTTTGTACAGTACTTTAATCATGGGCTCCGATATATGTTAAAAAGTGGGGGGGGGGGCAAGGAAAAGTTTAGCACTCGCAACAAAAGATTTTAGAGAAAGTTCTATTGTTTTGCAAAAAAGTAGATGGGGGCCATGGCCAGGCCCCCGGCTCCCTCTTCGTCGGAGGCCCTGTTAACCAGCACGTTTGGCTTGGTGATAAGATCTTTTCTGTTAATATTTGAATAAATTTATCTTCATTCACAAATCGAGCATTTAACAATTCAATAAGGCAGAAGGAGAGGGTTATCGAAGGGTTCCAGGACTCGACTTTAGCAGAAATTAGGAATTTTGCAGTACCATGATTGTGATTTCTCAGTTAGCTTTGCATAATTGGCCTGATCATGTACACATATTTGCTAGATGTACGTCGAGACTTTTGCCTTAAGGGTGAACCTCTAATATTTTAAACGACTGAAAAATGAAGGTTACTCCCTTTTAAAATATGTGCTTTGATAAGTTCGTTGTCTACACAAAACCAGTTATATCGAATTGGCACCTAATGCGGTCAAAATGAACACTAGGCGGGACATAACTTGAAATCAACCAGGGCAGCACCCTTCCTACGCCTAGAGTGTTACCGGAAAATGTGCACCACAGCCCAATAACAAGTTTTCAAGCAGGATCCGTTCCTAAAATGGAAAAAGGTTAATATTCGCGAGGAAATGGTTTTATAGAGGGTCTTTAATTAGGGCACCACATTTGAGCTAGCCATGCGAAGTCGATGGTAATTCTCTTCGCCTCGACATTATAATTTTACAAACACCAAGGGAATCGCATCCCCAGAGGAGGTCCTTGGAAAAGTTTCCGGTAACCAGGGCATCCTCTCTAGATACTCGCCATCAATTGGTCAAAATAACAAATACTGTTACCGGCCTATTGTTTCAAACAATTGGGAAGCGGACACTGGGTGTTTTCGTTTTGTATTGGTCGGCGTGTCACTGGTGAATCTGGCCGTCGCCTATCTTCAATCCGAGAGCTTCCACAGCGAAACAGAACAACACACTTCTGAGGCTCCTGGTCACTCATATTTAGCGCGTTCTCTTCTCTTATTCATGCATGACACAGTAAAGAGAAGATTTTGAAAGCAAGCGTTAACTGAAGGCCACTTAATACTTTCTCCGAGAAAGTATTATACGGGTATTCTATTGGCCACACTTGCTGTATTCCAATGAGGTCAGTATAAAAAGTTTGGTTTTAAGATGTTTAATCCCTAATTTCATATTTACAAGAATTAATTTACTTAAAAGTGGTCGTTCATAGCCTTCGAAACTTATTTTGTTAATTTCTTTCAGGGAAGGCACGATGAAAGTGTTTTTGGCGCTATTATTCTCACTTCTTAAAATTTCGAACGTGCTGTCTCAGGTAAGAGAAATTCTTTTACTCTTTGAATCGATCAACTTGACCCCCGGTTTTCGCATGGTAAAGGTTACCGTGGCCGTAAGATGAGTGCACCCAAGCTAAACAATCATCAGTTCTTCTCTTATTCCTACGAAAAGCTCGTTTTATAACAATTATTGTTTGACTAAAATATATTGAGGGTAAAGTATCAATAATAAACAGTAAAAAGTATTTTTCTGACATGTCTGAAACTTCGTTCTGCCTCCAATTGCAAGTCAGAGACGGTGCTAACAAAACTTTGCTGTGCATTTTGCTAAAATTTTGATGTCTGCCCTGCAGTGAGAATGTCGCATTCAGACATGAAAATTGTGAAAATTGGATTTGGTAAAACCATGAAAACATGATCATTGGATTTGGTAAAACCATGGACTGGTCGGTCCTTGACGGTTTCACGAGCGTAGGTCCGCTCCGCGTTACTTGCCATCGCAGACGGCCTTATTCCAAGTTCCCCAAATTTAGCCACTAATCAAACAAATTATTCAGTTTAGCTCCTGAGCGGTAAAAAGGTTGATTCTATAAAGTTCCAATCACATTGAGAATGTTTTTAACGACAGTCCTCTTGTCCTGGTGCCTCTCAAGCAGCCCTATCTTTGGTCTGGCGGCTACAGCCCCGATGCAACCGCCGCGGGTATTGCGCTTTTTCTCAATTAACTCTGATTTTGCTTTTAAATACTTCAGTAGACCTGTCTGATCTTTCGTGGTTTCTGGTTTTCTTAAAGTATCCCGAGTTGATGCTTTTGTCTGATGTTACGTAGGTCAAATAATTACATTTCGCTTGGCTGGGTGTTGATATTTCTCCCTACCTTAAAACTTAATACAATACATACCATAAAATTTTTTTAGCAACTTCCAGTACTACAATAGTCTGGGTGGTAATATATTAATTCTCGAGTAAAAATTGAATTTCAGTTAATATTTGGGCCTAAAATTCCTCTGAAATCTTCATTCGGAGACCGAGACAAAAATTACGGGCGTGGAAAGGTGTGTATGTATTTATTTACACAAACGTAGGTTGCCACTGTGTTGAAACTTAAATTCGACTGTGTCAATAGAAAACATGTTGTTTAAAAAATATGAATCCCAGTAATCCGGGTTCGTTGAAAGTCCGTGAAACTCGTTCTAGAGCAGGGCCGGAAATTTTCAGGTCGTTTTTTCATCTTGAAAAGACAGGCATCTCTTGATGAGCGGAAAGGCCGAAACCTGTCTTGTGAATGCAGCCGCTTTCTTAAAAGCGACCATCCCCTTAAAGACAAGGTAATTAAAGTAAAGAAAATCTGTCTCATGAGTGCTCCGACACAAGCCAAGGGTGAAGTTGGGGGTCAAGGGCAAATTAAGGGACCCACAATAAAAAGCTTTCTCTTAAAGGGACCGCCGCCCCCCCCCCCCTCCGTCGTCGGATGCCCTGTATCAACGTCTTCACTTGGGTGGGCTTGAAAGGCTCACACTTGTTTCATAAAATAACATTGTTATGAAGTGTGGCTAGAAGAGGTGTTCGATTTCACCAAATTCTCCATTTTATTTTGAAATGATCTATGACATGAAAATAGGAAATATTTACTTTTCTACCGCAACAGTCGGACGCGGTAGTGATAAATTTGGGCAGCCAAAAATTGTCTATATTGAACAATGAAGGCTTGCCCCTTGAAAAGTATTTCCCAACACTACACTAGCCCTCCCACCAGAGTTTGGTTTATTATCTCGGACACAGATCCCTTCACGTGATGTTTTTGTTCTGTGTAAAAAAGTTTCATATAATTTATTCGCTAACCAGCTAAAAGTGGTTGTCACTCAAGATTTTTTGAACTGATTCTGAAACTATCTGAATTGATTGTTATCGAGACTCCGCAGGTTTTGGCAAATTCCTTAGTGGGTTGCCCTACGGCCAGTGCTATTCGATTATTTTAAATAATTGAAATTCCGAGATTGAGACCATTTTCTCTGGTTTGCCTCTCTCCTATGTAATTTATAACCGCAACCCAAAGTCTATTTCGGTAGACATAACACTTCTAGTTGAAATATCTGTAGCTTTCCATTCTAACCACTGCCTGACGTGACATCATATGCATAGAGACCGTACGGCTTTTTTACTCTAACTTTCGTTTATTGTCGGTTAAACTTCAATTGTCATCAATATCGAGAAAAAAATCATAATTGTTAAAATTGGACAAGGATGACTAGTATGTTCATTGCTAAATTAAAGGCAATCGACGGATACAAAACCATCTATCAATTATTAGTCAGTTTTTGAACATGTGAGTGGAATCGCACTCACTGATTGGTAAAATAATCGTTCTTTGAATTGAGGAGTTAAGGACCTTCCGAGACGTCAAAATAACCAGTCTTGAGCTAAAAGCAAAATTTTATTGTATTTTGCGATCTAATAATCCTGCTTCGATACATTTGGGTCTACGATACATACGATCTAATAATCCCAAAACGCTCGTGTAGTATTTTCCTTCTCAGGTTGTCCCATTGTAAAAGGGGAGGAAGACGCCGCCGTGCGATCGTGCAATCGCACTCTTACGATAACATTTGTTCGTTTAGATATGTATAGAAACTGTTATTGTCCGGAAGATTTAGAACCAGAAGATGAAATTGACTCATCTGCGATACCCAACGATTTATTGCTTTTCAACCCATTTCCTGGAATCAGGCGAAGTCATCGACTGGAATTTTCCTGCAGGACATGATTCCATTCTTGAATCAAACAAATCCGATACAACTCTTCCGTTTCCAAAGCCGCAAATGGTTTGGGTAGGGCTGATGTTTATGAATAGTTCTTTTGCTCCTCGGTCATTAGGCCTCAGTATCACAATTGTTTGTTGTCCTGCGAGGATGAATTGTTTATGAATAATAGGAGAATAACTCTCTTGTTGAGCAGCAAAAGGCTGTCCGATTTCCTCCCCACCCTGCTACCTCATATTTAAAGATCCTTACCCCGTTTGTCAGCAATTAGTGGGCAATGCTAATTCAATTCACATAAATTCTATTCATGAGATTTCAATTTCCACATCAAGAGATCGTAATTGTATCAAGACCATGCTCAAAGGAACTTCCCCATTAAAGGGCAGGGTTCGTGCTACGTTTGTGGGAGACAAACGTTTGTGGTCTTTAATTTACGTTAACTATGTACATGGCTTCATGTTTAGCATGTGAACTAACGAAAATTTTAAGTACGTCAAAAAATTTTTTATTGGTTTGCACGCCGCACGCCGAAAAAAACCTGGGTGTACGCCGAAGATCTTCGGGCCTAAGTGCATGGAATGCACCCTGGGATGCATTCCAATCTCAGCATATGAACTCAATGCCTGACTTCTTCATGTATATGTATGAACAGTCACATGTTGGTTATTTCTTGCAGTATGACAAAGATTTGCTTAAGATGTGAACTGCTTTTTCTTTTAAGTACAAAAAGGACTTTTCCCCTGTCAACGTCTTGTCATTACAACGGAAACAGCTTAGCAAACTTTGTATTTTTTCATTGCTTTGGTCGTCAAATACATACAATTCCACAAAACTTGAATTCGATTCTGTTTTCTTCTTTGTCAGTTTTACAAATATAAAGATATGAGTTGACGATGTCATTGAATTCTATTTTTGGAATTTTTTAAATTTGAACAAGCAAACGTTATAGGTTAGTACTTAATGCGGAAAATAATTGAACATGAAAATTTCGCTGAGATAAAGGCAAATAAACTTCATTTAACCCAAATTGCTGTCATTTGGTTTTGGTTCCAATTTTTATGAAGCAAGTCAAAATGTTGGTATCCCTTTGTGCCTGCCTTCCAGTGACAGTTTTCAACAATTTTGCACATAATGAGTTTTCTATGGTGTTTATCCAGGTTTTATTGTGAAAACCCAAAACTTTATTACAAATCTTTTAATGATGACTTAACCACTTTGTTACACATTAATGTGGCGCCTCCATTACAGACACTTCAATTCACGGGGTACCTCTCAACAACGGACAGTTATTTTATCCCATAAGGTCAACCTAAATACCTAAAAAGAAATAAATCGCTGGATATCGCAGATGAGTCGATTTCATCTTCTGGTTTTATCAAAATCTTCCAATAATATTCTCTATGCACACAAACATGAAAAATATTAACACGAGAGTGCAGTTTTACACCTTTTACAATGGGACAACCTGGGAAGGAAAATGATAAACGAGCGTTTTGGGGGTCCCAAAAGTGTCGAAGCACACAAGGGACAACTCTATACAAGGGACAACCCTATACAAGGGACAACTCTGTACAAGGGACAACTCTGTACAAGGGAAAACCCTATACAATGGAAATTTCTATACGAGGGACAACTCTATACAAGGGACAACCCTATACAATGGAAATTTCTATACCAGGGACAACCCTATACAATGGAAATTTACAGTGGTCCAATCGGTTAACTAGAGCCTCTACTGTTTAATTAGCAATGTATTTTGAAGGGTTGCTGTTGCTGTTGCTGTTTGTAAACTGTTGGTGACAGTAGACCAATTCGACTCACAGCCTCATTTTGAAAAATTCTTCAAATTATTTTGTACAAAATTTTTTACCCCAGATTCGGATTGCGAGCAATGATTTTAGTATACTTGAAAGTTTTCATTATTGTATTGCTCACGATATTGATTTTATGACGATAGAAAGATAAAAAATTATAAGGGATTTGACCGTGATTGGCGACTAGGGGGGTAAAGTTCCCCCCCCCCCTGAATGATTTTTGCGGTCGAATCTCTTACAAGTTTTCAAACGTCATTTCTCCGTAAAATTTAAAATACAAGCACAAACAATATGAAAAATTGTATCCGGCCTAAGATTTTGGTGATAAAACCAAATTTGAGCTTTAAAAAGTCGTATAATTAGTTCAGGAGAAATTTTCAAAACGAGGCCGTAAGTCGAATTGGTGTATAGTTGGTGTTCACCTCACCTGCAGGGCATATTTTAAAGTCCAGACAAATCTGACATTGTGGTTTATAAAATCCCTTGAACTGACCTTGGTAGTGCTGTTATTGCACTTTGAAAGATACAGGGCCTGTCTGGGTGTTGGTAATCAGATCCCTCCAGTCAAATTAAATTTAACGCATACGAGAGGACTACCCAACAATTCTTGACAGGAGACAAATAGAGGCTGCTGAAGGCTGTCTGTTAAGATGACTAAAACTTGAATATTCAAAATTTGGGATAGTTGAAAAATAGAGCCAGTCGTAGTAGACAGGGAAATTTCGTGATTGATGATAGTTTCCTTATCTTTTTACTTCTTAATCAGAACAGTATACGTCCGTTCGTTGATTTCTGTCCTGGAAGATCTCGGAGATAGCACGGAGTCGGTAAAGATTGAGGTGCACTTTTGGCTTCCTCTTTCTGTACGCTTTTTGTAGATATTTTTATTGTTTTCGTTAAAGTTTCTCCTAACTTGGCGTGAATGTGAGTGGTCTCTACTCAAACGGTGAACTGTTCCTATAGCCTAGTGAATGCGTCTACTTCACATCCTAGCTTCGTTAATTATTACCGAGTTTTCCAAAAGAAACGAAACATGAGTGTGGCCATATTTTGCACCAAGCAAAAGACATTTTCCACAATTGAAATGGTTGTTGCATCAAAAAATGCAACAAATAGATTTTTTCTTATCGAATATAGTTATGTTGTCTCCCAAAGTAATCCCGGGCCATTTTGAGATTTAGCACTTGTCAAAACAATGAGAAATAAGCAAGAAAAGGTACGGTAAAGATTTAGTACTCGTTTGATGACGTCATCCTCGCAATAATTTAAGAGGTCATATCTTTTGACAGATTTATTTTACAACATAAACTTTTTATGATTTTCTGTTCATTTTCGAATGTTCTTTGGAACGATTCCCTTGGTTTTAAGATTAGATGAAAGATATTTTCGATGACAGGGAACAATGAGTGATTGATCACGTGACTACCAGCGCCCTATTTTTAGGCCCACCAGGGTTACATATCAAAAGAAAAAGTCCTGGTTACTGTGTTTGCTAGACTGCTCACAAAATTTCCCTGTCTACAGACAACAGCTTTGAATGTTTGCAGCCCTTGTTTTTTGTTTAACAGCAATAATTGAGGGTTATGATTAATTTCGCTGCTGCCAATATGGTCTGACGGCACAATTTAATCATAAGATGGGTGCAAGTAATAATATACTGAAGTTTATTTTAGTCTTTGACTTTGTTTGTCTTTTCGAAACTACTAGTAAGGGTTACGGGTTGATCATATTAAATACAATCAAGGTGTGTGCTTTCTTTGATAGTTTCGTGGGAGTATCATGTTTTTCAAGACGTTTTTATTAAAAGTTATTTTGCATGCCACGCTATTGGAATCTCTGTTTCAAGGGCATGGTTTAGGATTCTATTATTTCATTTCCACCTCTGTCAGTGAGTATCACATTTTAACAGGCGATAAATTCGTACATGCAGGTGCATTTGAACGGAGGGCCTCGTTCAGCGGCTTCCGCAACTTCTGAAAAAGGTACCGAAGAGACGTGCCTCCCCCCTAAATCCCTAGAACCATTTTTTTGTTTGAGGAAAAGCCTCGAGGGGCATGTTTTTGAAAAGATAGGCTCCCCATTTCCCTGCCTCATTTTATTGGACTCGTACTCGTTTATAAGAGCACAGGAAGTTTTTGAACACTTTATCTCTCCTAACCCCCTGAAGTATGGCCATATCTTCTGGCTAGCTCATCCAAAGCCCAATCACCCAGTTCCACTGATGGAAAAAAATGACCTTTAGCCTAGTGGTTGAGAAAAGTTACTGAAAAACTATTTACACTATTTCTTACTGGGGATGCTTTCATTCGCGATTTATAGCCATGGAACGAAATATTTATCATTTCTGTGTGGCTTTTCCATTTTGTAGCGTTTTCATTATGTAAGGCCATTCGGTATTTAAACGTATCGGTGATGTTCATTGAATCGTTCCCTGTCAATGCTGTTTCATACGTGCAGCCTTGACCTCTGCTGACACGAAAGTTGATTTTTGAGTGTAGAGAGACTCGATTAATAACTTATGTTACAAACCGTATCTTGATTTTGATTTTGTGTCCAGTGGCGGTTTCAAGGACTGCGGGGCCACTTGTCCTTTACAATTTTTATTTTTATTCTTAGTTGCGGGGCTCCTTTCTGACTACTATAATTGCGGGGCCTGGGATCGTTGGACCCCTAAAACCGCTACTGCTTGTGTTTTACGTTTTGCATCTGTTTTCTTGATTTGTAAATTTTGAATTCCTTTCTTTTTAGTGCTCGTCATCCTGTAGCACGTGTAACACAGTTTGTCTAGGAAAGAAGGGAGACAAGGTGAGTGGGTGATATATTTTTTGCTCATATTTTCTTTTATATTCAGAATACGTTTGATTAATTGTCTCAGAATGCTTGCTTCCGCTTTTATCTCAATGCCCGGGAACTGATATAATGGCGGATAAAATTGATAATGTTAGAATTGCCAGGTAAAAATCTGAAAACAGATGCAGCATGGCAGTCAAGAGAATAGTTGTAAAATTAAAATAGATTTAATCCTGAATTTGCAATTATGGCATGAAATGAAATGTTCTTAAAAGGGTATAGAATTTTGGCTGCAGTTTTACTTGGCAATTGTAATCTATACGAATTGTTCATCACTCACGGTTTTTTATTTCATTAGGGTGCTTCTGGATTCCAAGGTCTTCGTGGTCCTGCAGGTCTCCCCGTAAGTACAGTATACCGTCACTTATTCAACAATCATCTAATTACCTCTTTCAATCACCTAAAACTCGATTTTTAAACTCTTAATTCAGGTCGCCCGGAAAATTCCTAGTCATTTAGGGCTTGTTAAAACATATACATGTATTGGTAGTTATGTTGATCAGCTTGATATTACAAGAAGTATTACGTCGTCAGTTTAGATGTCAAAGTCAAGCAACGAAAGTTTCGGTCTTCTGGCCACTCAATGCTACACAAGAGCTCTTTGTATTGTTTCAAAGTTTTAAATAACAGTTTAAAAGATCGAGAGAAAAAGTTTTCAAGAAAATTGTGGTCTGTCTGTCAGCGTGCCACTCCAGGGCAATTCCGAATTGTTTGCAAAAAAAGAGTCATAGTCCATTATAATTTTAAACCATTCTTACATTGAGTTTTTATTCTTGCTTAAATTGTGAAAATCTTATTTATACAATTCTTTGGAGATGCTGCACCGTATTGATAAGCAGTTCATTCATACTGGAAAATTGTTCATGAACTCCGTTTATTTAGTTTTTCAAAGTCCCCCTTTGTAGACCCCCATTGTAGAAATACATGTTTTTTCAAAGCCTTCCCCCATGTTTCTTATTTTAGGCTGTCAGTTGATCCGCTTTAATCCAATACCAACGCTAAAGAACTTTGCAATTTCCTTCATTCATTCCCTAGATTATCTTGTTTATCGTTTGAAGTCGAAAAACGCGCGCAAGGCCTAACAGGATTCCCTTCAATCAAGTGCTTCTTTTCAAGGATTCTGTCCAATCTTTTTAATTGTTCTAGATTTCCACTGCCATTATGTCTTTTCTACTTTATTTGTGCTTGTAGCTGTGTTAGAGACGAGTAAGTTCTTTTTTCGGTGCTTTAAAGGGGCTTTTCTTTCAAAAGAACTGTTTTGTCTAAACGCCTTCGTGTACTTACTTTCGTCAAAAATAATTTCGTAGTTACATTGGATCTGTCAGTACAATAATGTGGTTTATATATATGTATATAAGGTAATTGATAAATAAGAAAAAGAAAATTGATTGTTACCTGGGGTTTTAATTGGTAGTAGGATTAAAGAAATTTCTGTGAAATGGGACTTTTGATTGAAAAATATAAAATCGTTCCTTAGTGAAAATATGATTTGAACTAACTGAGTCAACGAAGAGAGAAAGAAAATTGAATTTTGCATATCTAATTAGCCAGAACTGTTTAGGACGGTGTACTCGCGGTAATTTGATTTTGAAGAAAAGTTGTCATCCTTTTGCGGCCGGAAAGTGAAAACAAAAAAGTTTTTCTTGATAGCAATGGCAGTGTTATCTTCGGTAGCGTCAACGCTTTGGAATTATATTTTCCTTATGAAATTATTAGAAAAATTTATTATTATCCAGTTACCAACGTTTCCATCTCTAGTCTTGTTTTTTCCACGATACTTTTTTATCCTTTCCGCTTTAATTCTCTGATTTGATTTCAGGGCTACCCTGGTCCAGAAGGCCCAGTTGGACCTGGTGGAGAGAAGGTATGTCTAATACATTGAGCACATGACCAGGCCGTGTGACGGGGGCTCCATAATAATAAAGGATTTAAATTCAGGGCCGTCGAGAAACAGCTCGGGCCTAGGGGTGATTCACAAAGCTGGATCCCTTAAGTAAAGGTCATATGGCCACGCCCTTTCGTCTCCATGAGAACTAAGGAAACGCCCTTTTTGTTACAATTACTAAAAAAGTTTTTTAAGGATTTTTACAAAAATGTGCAAAAATATTTTACACGAATCAAGGACATGTTTTCCCTGCGATAAACTTAAAGGCGTTGATTCCAAGTAAGTAGCTTTTTTGAATTAAAAATAGATCTTATTACATTAATACGAGCCTCATCGGAGCATGGGCCCCGGACCTTTTCCCCTCTTAACCCCCTCTCTCTCTTGACGCCCCTGTTTATAGTGTGTGAGAAATAACGTTATAGAGAGCTTAGCAATTGATATTTGTTGCATGCCATATTTCTACTCTGTATATGACATTGAAGCAATAAAGCACCATCCGGACACGTTTTTTTGGGGTTGATTTTCATACCATACATGTTCGGTTCTTTTCGTTTGGCATTTTGAATGAGATGTTTAAAGTGTGCCAAATTTCAAGCAAACACACTTCTATTTATTACAAGAATAAGTTAATAATATTTCAGCTGAACGCTAGCTAGATCATTATCATTGATTACTCTATTATTGTACGTTCGGAAAAAAGCCAAAAGGCCTTTAGAATGTCAAGCCTAATTTTCAAGTGACTTTTTAAATAATTATTCTCGTTTAGGGTGACAGAGGATATCGTGGACAAAATGGCGCTAAAGGAATAAGGGTGTGTTGATATACAGTTTCTTTCTCATTAATTATAAAAGGTGTATTAATAAAGATTTTGTAATGAAACGATCAATTTGATCAAGCACCGCCCACCAGTTTAAAAGTGGAGAGGTTAAACTGGGTGTGCCCGAAAATTTTTTGAGGTCATGCCCCCTAGAACGCTGGAAACGCCCTTTTAGAAAATACTTGCTCATTTCTACTCAATTTTTATAAACAGTCTGGTTCAGAGAAGATATCAATAACTATAAAGATAGATAAAATTAGCTTGAGGGTAACAAAACACCAAGCTAACCAAGTTAGAAAATACATCATATCATTAAACAAGATAAAACACCTAGAGAATGAACAAAAAGGGTTCCCAGTCAAGAAGAACTGCTACTACATAGGAGTAAACTATCCAAAGTTGGGTTGGAGAAAACCTTCCAAAAATTTCTAGTCTATTATTGTAAACAAGTGGGAGGGCGGGGGCTATAGCTAGCTCAATGGCTGCGCGGTACCTGGAATGCTGGTTCGTCTCCTTTTTAATTTGCCATGAGGAAGGGCGATTTAACTTTTGATAATCGGAAATAAGGCTCGATTCTGCATGCCTTAGAAGCCCTTTGTTCTGATTCTCAACTTTGGTAATCACTGAAACTAAGGTATTTGTAAGCAAATTTCAGCATCGAGGGTTTTTGTCATCAAAATAATAGATTTGGGTGAAATTGAGGCATTTGTGCACCGCGAACCATCATTCTCATATCTTGAAGTTTAACAACAATAAACATCCCGATCTTTCTTACCCGATTTCATTTCGTAAGCAACATAAGTCTCTTAAGTCTTCAATTGTGGCAAAGCCTAAAGTTATTATCTTTCTAAAGTTTTATGCTCTTATCACTCATTGTATTTCGAAATGGCATTTCTATTTACCACTAATAGTATTGAGGTATATAATGTTTTGTTTCTATTTTAACCTCAATAACACTGTCTTCCTATATCTTTCTTCCCTGGATTGTGATTTAATTGTTGTGAAACAATTTTCTCTCGTTCTTATCGCTCTAAGAGCAAACCACGATTCAGCGGCCACCTTCTTCAGATGCAATGAATGCCTGTTCATTTAATCTTAAATTTTTCTCACAAGCGTTTAACTTTGCAAATTAATTTCGTGGTTTTCATGTAAATCCTATAATTGCTACATGTGATCAATTGGGAATAGTATTCTGTTTCTCTCTTTTGTTGGGAAGTTTTGAAATTGTCAACTAGCCAATGTGAAATTTGGAAATAACCCCTTATTTTCGTGCTCGATACACTTTGTATTTCCTTGACTCATTTTCAAGGCAGGCTGTCCCCTATCGTGCTCAGTGTTATTTTCACTTGTGTCGTATTCATGCTTTTTGAAGTTGATGAGAAACTAGGTAATTAAAGTGACGTCCCATGGCTCAAGCGTCTTTGTTGCAATCAGCCAATCATAAAGGGGACAGTTTTTCTTCAAGGAACTACAATTTATCGCCTGCACAGTGCAGTCTTTTTTCAGCTTCCGCTCTTGTTACTTTATCAAACGATGCCTTTCCAACTTTTTATCCTCTTTGCCGACAGGATTTGAAATTACAATATCAGCACAGTCTGTCTTTCAATTCAGAAGAAAATGCACATGAATGCAGTTTTCCAGTATCCAACTTTTACGGCTTTCACCCGCCTGTCTAAGCCCTTGAAGAGCGTGAGACATATCTAAACTGTTTAACGTACCTACTCAAATAAATCAGACAAGACCCCAAACAAGCCGAAGTGCAAGCGAGGCACAAAAATAACTTGATATTGTAGTTTTAAGGACAGTGAGTAATAGTGCAGAGACATTGTCACAAGCCACTCGGTATATTTTCGAAAAGCTAGGTGTCTTGAAATGTTTCCCAAACCATGATACGTTTCTTATTATTTCTAGGGACCAATTGGATCTCCTGGACTTCCAGGTACATCAGGAATTCCGGTAAGCACCTAGTTTATTTTGTCCTTTTTTGATTATGGCATTTCACGCTTAGACCCAATTTGTTGTGTGACTTCTCTATCATTGCGTGATTCGCATATCAGTAGAGTCTCATGTATGCCGCAATTTGTCATACCCTTGACCTTACTTTCAAAGTTTCTCTTTGCTCGAAATAATTTCACGCAATGACTGTTCATTCACCACCACACGTGAGCCGTTGTGGACATTTTCATAATTCGCTGATAAGTTTAGCGTGTAACCGTCCTGTTGATTTTGCTGTACCTCAAAGCTAGTGTCTTTTGTTTACGATACACCAAAAGCTGTGCGATATAGCGACTCACTTTTTAACTCTCATTTACTGTACGAAGAAGAAGGCCAAAAGATAGCAATTTAAGGAATTCTATCAATGACCACCCTAATCGCACCTCTTTTAGTCAGCGTCACACAAAAAATAGAGTAAAAGTTATCATTTATTGCGGTCTTGAGAGTCTGTAGTTGTCCTAAAAACTTAGATAAAACAGAGAAGATTTGAAAGCAGCTAATGTATAAAAGAAATGTTTAGAGAAAAGAATAATGATGTCTTTCTTGCTTGGGAGTTTATGATATGGAAATGGAAATGAAATATGGAAATGAAGTATGGACATGGAAATGAAATATGGAAATGAAGTATGGACATGGAAATGAAATATGGAACTAAGATGAATATTCGCCGGTTTCTCTCAATATGGCGTTGCTCTAGTTTACTAATTCGCATGTTTTGCCCTCAATGCAGGGTTGGTAGATTCTTTTGGGGCTTCAAGCCAAATCAATGTTGGAAAAAAGCCAAATTAAGCCAAAATGTAAACGAGGCAGCAAAACAATAGAATATTTCAAGTTGTAAACGAGGCTAGAAGTAAATTTTTTGTTCAATCCATAGGGTGCTTGACCCCCTTTAACCCTTACGTATTTCTCTACCCACGGCTTAAACTTTCCACTCTTGTGAAAATGCTGAGGAATTCTTTGACTGACTGGTGGAACACTTTCATTGTATTCATAGAACTCTAACACATGATGTACATGTAAAGGAAGCATTTTTTAGTAAAATTAAAATAAAGCAACAGGAGAGCAAAAAGAAAATTTTAGGCTTAGCCGTTTTTGCTATCAGAATATTTACCCTTCCCTCAACATTTTATCATCGGATTTAGATAAAGTACAAAGTTAGTCCATATGACAGAACCCCCTCCCCCTCCCCCTTCCCCTCCAAGTCCCCATCCCCTCTTTTCGCATCGCGGTCACCAAACCCTGCTTCAACAGACAGAAACATAGATATGACAGAAAGAATAAAGAACAACGCAAACACCGCGTAACAATCGGACAAGGTGGATAAAATCGCAGATGTCCAACCAAGTGTCAAAATCACAGTAAAATATGTGCATTAACTGCTTGAATTATCAATTTCTGTTAGAATAGTGAACAAAGAAGAAAGGTAGGAAATAAGTACTTATGTCTGTACTTGTGGGAAAAAGCCAAAAATTAAGCCAAAAAGTGACTTTAAGCCAAAAGGAATTTCTGAAGCCAAACAGGTTCGAAAAAAGCCAAATTTCTGGAATTTGGCTTAAAAAAGTCAATATTCCCAACCCTGCTCAATGGTAGGATCTTTCGGATTTTAGTCACGGATGCTTTATTGTACTTCGACTCTCAAGCAAACGTGTTTGTGAATTGTGACACAGACGAAACAATTAACAAAAACTCTCTTCAACTTTGTTTTTGTTTTCCCGATTGAATTATCTTTAGCCATGAAAACTTGATCCCAGGCTCTGGGAGTGGCAAAAGGATTAGAGATTTACTTTAAATGGTTCGGCATAATTAGCAACAGGCGTCTGTAAAGCCAAGGGTATAAATTGGGCGATCGGGTCCTTCTGCTGGCTTATGTTCAGAATAAATCTTTATGACCCGTTCTCTCATTTCCATTGGGTTTTTCTCTATCTTATTACCGAACAGGACAAAAAGACTTACCGACATTTCCACTAATCAATTTTTGTCTTTCAAATATGACACTAATGTTTTCTTGGATTTTTATCCCCAACGCTTACAGAGCTAAAATCATAACACACAAATATGTGAAGTAGTTATAGTTGAGTAAACCAATTAAGCAAAAAAATGTTATCAATGCAAGTTATATGAAGCCAAGCCATTACAATCTGTTTACCAGAGACAGAAATTCTAGTTTTACTGGATTTTGTGACAAAATTTTATCAGTATCACAGAATAAACGAACATGCTTTTGAAAGTATAAAATAAACCAATACCCTTCTAGTTTAAGTAGTATTGTAAAAATTTCAGACTGTGCAAATGAGGAACTCTGAAAGATTTTTCGTTTAAGGGTCAATTGCACTCTTTTTTTAAAAAAAGAACCAGTAAACTGAAGTTCAGACGGGCTGTTCTGAATTTTTTTCTGAAAATCTGAAGTGAGATTATTCCCAATTTGCTCCTAAATTATTGGGGTGTAAACAGTACAATTGCTAGCTATTGCGCTCTAGGGTCTCATTTGCCAACAAAGTCACTGAGACAACTACAATTTGCCTTCAAGTTTGACTGAAAAATTCACCGAAAAAGCACCCCTCGGTGGAAGAAGGCTTCTCATATTTGAGATGAAACATTGTTCAAAATTACGTTTTGCTGTAGCTCATCCTCAGCTTGTTATTGACCAATTTTCAGGCTCGTATTCTTATAAAGTTTCTCTAATTTTAGAAGAGCGCAGTAACGAAAAGTAGATATTTTATAGAGCGTAGTAATGACAATTTTTGAATGGCTGTCTATCCCTACTGGAATGTTGCTGTAGTTGCCAAGTCGCATTGCTATATTTTGTCTCAGGCTTACTGATCTTCCTTTGACTACTTTTTGTTGAAAACCGCATGGTACCACCCTATCCCCGGGGCCTAGTGTCGTGAATAAAACGAGGGTATTTTATAGCCACTGTTCTTTCATAGCCTACTGTAGTTTCTTGTCGTAAGTCTCGCTTTTGTGACTGGAAAGGAAAACACTGCCTTTTTCTGTTAAATGAATGTTATTCCTTATTCAACTTGAAGTTCATAACCTAGTAGGATTGTCTTAAGGAAGCCTATGAGGATGCCACTTCCTTTATTACAAAAACCTGCTTTAATCAGGATCCTAAAAGCGCGAAACCGGTTTGTAAAATCCAGTCGACGCCAGACAGGCAAAGCAGAGGAAGAGTACAGCTATCCGGTTTTCTGTTTTTGTCAGAAAAATAAACTTTAAGATTGAATGTCGTTACCAATTACTGAATATGCCGAAGAAACAAACACAATTGATAAAATTTTCCCAAAGCTGTAAATATAGAAAATTGCAAATAATATTTCTGACGGGAAAAGGTTAATGAGTTAGAAACAGATAATTTCTTCCTTTTCAGACTCGATCGTTGCAACAAACCACTTCCCTAACTCCCCCCTCCCCCCCAATATTTATAGTAAGCATGAATAGAACTGAATCAGTTGATAGAAAATTTCATGATTCTATAGAAGCAAATTTTCAATTAGCAAAGCTGAAGCTGCCACTTAAGCATATTTTTTGCGTTTGTGTGGAAATTTCGATAGTCATAGCTGTTATTTTGGAATATGTATTTATTAAAGACGATTTTTTGTGGCAGAGGAGCTTTTTCATTCATAAATCCGAGACAATCTAGTCTAAATCTAAAGCACACGGTCATACCCTCTGCCCCAAGCAAACGAAGCGTAGTGGTTGTATTTTTATCTAATAATTGAGGCAACTTTGTTTATTACTTTGCCTTTTCGGTTTTAGGGTTTACCTGGCCGAGAAGGTCGCATTGGAGAGCCTGGTATCCCAGGATGCAACGGAACGAAGGTATTTGAAATCACTACTCAAAGTTTCCAGCCCTTTTTGTTTTATTATTCGACGTTTATGCTCTGAATAGTGTACTTTGTTCTTTGTTCTTTTGATGGAAAGTATTTTGTTATGCTATGTTTTCGATGTTACACAATGAAATCTCCTTATAGCATACATCGAGTTCACCTTTTCCCTCTCAAATGACAGGTTATGCTTAATTCTTAATAAGATAAAGATGGTTTTTCAATAACTGAATATTCTATTATCATTAACCAGGTCTGTTGGTTTGCTTAAACCTTTTTTGTCAAGAGTAAGCGATTATTCCTAACGAGGAATAGTATGATATCATCTGTTTAATCGACAAACCAATGTCTTTAGCAGCCATGAATAGTATGATCGATAAACCAAACGAAATCTGGTGTTGTGATTGTGTAACGCCCTGATGCTCAATCTTATCATTTGTTTGATAATGGTCAATAGGAATTATGATTACATTTATTTGGTAGGGTGACCTCGGTCTCAGAGGAAAAGACGGACGTCCAGGCAGCGCAGGGCCAAGGGTAAGCGCGTCTTAGGGGGTGATTTTGTTTGTTTACGTATCGTGACAATGTAGCATTAATAATTCTCAAAAGTTTCCTTGCAAAATGTATCATATTGTTGATAGTAAGAAATTTTGTTGTTTTTTTAAGACTTCTGTATTTTGTCAGACTTATGTTGTATTTTGTCTACTTATTTGCAAAGGGTAAAAGGTTAGATTTAAGAAACCCTGGTCAGCGTTGGTTACAAAATAAACCAGCTTCTTATTTCAAAAGCAAGGGTAATAATTTATAATATATATGTAATAGTCAGTAATTGTTAAGCAAGTCAACATGCTAATTTCCTGCGCCTTCAAATATTCTCTAATCGTCACTACCAAATCGCTCATTGGTTTTAATTTATTAAAATGTATTAGAAAGAACATTTTGCCTATTTAGTTTCGCGTAATATTTTTCAATCTTTTTTTAAACATCGCATGTTGAAAGATTTTCCAAGCTTTTTGTAACCAAGAGACAGTTCTTTATTCCCTAATCAATGTGATTATTGTGTTATGATAACTATTTTGTTCGCTGAATTGCAGGGTCTTCAAGGGCCAGGTGGTCTCAAGGTAAGTCTTGAGATTTTTGTAGCCAGATTACACTGAGCTTTAAGGGCCATACTTTAGGCACTACCATTTTAAAGTAGAGGCAGAACCTCTGGCTGACAGGCGAAAAAAAATTTTACATTAGCTAATATTTGTATATCTTATGAAATTTCAAGCAATAGCCAACATGTGTTTTTTTAGTCGTATCAAAAAGCTGTTACTAAAAGCTGGTAACAGTGTGATATTATTAAAAGTGGTTCTTGGAGGTTTTCAACTGCTCCCCTCAGTCGTCTGGCACCAATTATTTCTCTTTCCGATAATCTTTAAATGGAATGCCCCCAAAGAAACTGTGTTTCTCAAGTCTTTATTCCAGTTCTGATATTGTCCGGATCTAATACCATCCGGGTCTGATACTGTCTGGATTTAGTAGCATCCGGATTCATAATCGTCTGGAATTGAATTTTAGGGAGAACCTGGAGAAAGTGGGGCAACACAAGAAGGAGCAAAGGTCAGCCTTTTGCATAATACTTTTCAAAACTTAGCTTTCAATGCAAACGGATGGTCAGGGCGATCGCCATGATCTCGTGTAATTCTGTCAATTGAGAGTTGCAGTAGTTTCTCGATAATTTGACTTTCATCTGACCTCTACCTTCCTAGCCAAGGCTATGTGCTAATTTTAGTTCCCTACCGAGTAGTTAGAGCATTTTTAAATCATGTGCCATCAAGACAATAAATTCTTCACAGAATACTGCATCTTTCTTGTCATGTTCGGTGACAGACAAGCAGTTGGGAAAACGTAATAATGATAACTAGTAGTACAAGCAGTAATAACTAAAACTGACAGTATAAACTAGAGCAACAAGAAGTCTTTTGAAGTGGAACCCGCTTGGTGCTGATGTTCCACCGTATGTTAAACACCTCAAAGTGGTCGATTGATCTTATATTCCATTATGTAATCTTATTCTTACTGATTATCTACTTGAAAACCTTAAATCACGCTTCAAATTGTTTGTATCGCCCCCTTTACCCTAATTGACTTTGTATTATCTATATATTCTTCCCACACCCAATCAAGATTAATTTCTCTTTAGGGAGACAAAGGAGAAAGGGGGCCTCAAGGATCAAAGGTGAGAAAAGAGTTATAAACTTTGACAAAAAACGAGATTTTTTTATTTCGATTGCATATAGGCCATTTAGTCTACTTGTTTTGTTCATGAAATATTTTTTGGCGAAAATTTAATTGATAAGTGCAAGTGAACTTTACATTGGTGAGATTATAATTTGTCGGGTTGGAGTAACTTTCAAATGTTCAAATGTCCTAGAACTCTTATATGTAAAAATATCAAAAAAGTGACGAACGTTTGGTCAAAAATTTGTAACCGGCAACCCTTTCATTAACAATGTGGTTACAGTGCCAACACGTATAGCAACAATTATCTTGCTTTTATTAAGGGTTTATCTGGTCATCCTGGATTCTACGGAGCCAAAGGAACAAAAGGCGTCAAAGGTGACAAGGTCAGAAAACGGTTTTTTTGTCTCAATGCTTATTTGTAGCTTTGATAATGAAACTCTGGGTTTTAGGTTTTGAAAATGTGATTTTTAATCCTTATTAGCAATCTTTACCATGTTGTCTCAAACTTTACTCCACAATTTTTGCACCCTTACATTTGTGAAATACGGTCCTTGTCAAGGAGATATTTTTGCATTTCAGGGTAATCAAGGAAGAACTGGTCCAAAAGGAGAAAAGGTATGTCTGTTTTGTTTCTTGCCTTCATTGTTTGACAAAGATTATGCATCATTGATTCCGCGATCAATGATAGCATTAAGTAATTTTTATCATCAACTCCACAGAATAAATCGTATTTGATGATCATAAATGTCAAATTTACTTATAGTTTAAACTCTGTTGTTTTTCTGACTTTTAGTTTTATTTTCTCATTTTTCCAATTTCAGGGTCTTGACAAAATAAAGCTTACGGGACCCCCAGGAGACAGGGTAAGTTTTTTGCCAATGGGGCAATAGTTTTAAAAAAAGCAGTGTTCTGGTTAATACCTAGTACTCTAAGTTACGACAATCTTCCTTTGAACTTTTTCTTTAAACGTCACATTACTTTGTAGCCAAGATAGACTTCTTTGCTCAATTGTCTCTGCAATTCTTGTTTGTTCATTCTCAAGGGAGTTAAAGGAGAGCAAGGTCCCCCAGGACGTGATTGCGACTTTGTAACAAGACCAAGCACAAGTAATGGCACAACTGTCAATGTTTTGCAGGTAAATTGATTTTTCTGTCTTAGCCTTATAAACGTGCAGGGTTTTTTCATTTGTGTTCTTTACTGTAGATTTAAAATAGCGTGTACTTTTTATCAACATGTTGATAAGACAAAGTGGTCGAAAGACTTTCAAGAAACTGTTCAGTGTTCACCCTTCCTTTGATCTAGTAGCAAAAACTTTCCAAACCTAAAACAAAAACAACGAAACCAAGGTGTGGACCTTTACTTAGCAAAAATTGTTTTTTCTAATGTTTATTAGGATTCTGTTATATTTTTGGTGTTTAATTTCTCCTGTTTTTTCTTCAATTATTCAGGGCCCTAAAGGAAAAACAGGACCACAAGTAAGTATAATAAGCTTCTTGCTGTTGACGCTCCAGGTGGAAGTTCTACTCATTTTAAGAAAAGGGGGTTATTCGAATGTAGTTTCACGATTGATCATTCATTGAACCCACTCAAGGTTCTTTCATGCTTTCATGTCAAGATAATTTTCCAAAATATTACGTGTCAAGATAATGCTTTCATGTCAAGATAATTATCTTGTTTAGAATTTGGTAAAAATTTTAACCGATCTCTCTGACTGATAAGAAAATCTAAAACTTTTTTTGATTAGAAGCATGTATTTTTGAAACGTTCAAATTTAGCAGCTTTTAAAGTCATCTGTAAGGACATTGTAGATCTTGGAACTTAACTTCTTTATTTTAATTTTATCTCTTTACTACAGTTTTAAGTTAAAATAACCAAAAAACTTGAGTTATTTGGTCGTTTTATAATTCCAAAGATAAATCTGTAAATAATTTCTTATCAGTAATGTTACGTTCCTTTTTTCAGATATGGGCCTGACCTGTTTAGTCAGCGGCCTGTCTGGTCAGTTTTTCCCATAATTTAGAAAATATTTCGAAGATTTAAACTATTTTATCTTTTGTTAAAGATTGCTATAATTTTGTTAGGGTGATCAAGGCGAACCTGGACCAAAAGGAGAACCTGGAACTGGAGGAAGGACTGTAAGTATTTACCCTCTAAGGAGGTACAAACCTAAGTCCATTTTCTTAGTAAGGGTTGCAGTTTTGAGGCCATTTTCGAAGAAGGCGTTCAGATTTGAGACCACACTTTTAGAAGAAGGCACAGTTTTCAGTCCACCCTTTAAGGAGGCGTTAAAAATTTGTGTCCGTGCTTTTAGAAGACAGTACTCTTAGAAGACAGTACTCATAGAAGACAGTACTCTTAGAAGACAGTACTCTTAGAAGACAGTACAGTTTTGAGGCCACCCTGTCAAAATTAGGCATTCTTAAAATTATCATTTCAATTCCCTTATATATCTATTCCGATATACTTTCAAATCAAATTGTTCCACATATTTTGCTCTGACTGTTATTTTGAGATAAAGATATTTGGTTTCCATATGTTATGTAATTAATTGCTTTTATGCAGAACTATAGTGTGTACAGCTGAAGAAGCCGGTCCTTGAAGATAGTTAATAAACTTAATCAAAGCACTTGATATGAAATAGTAGATCCGTGGCTGATTCAAGTTTACTAAGATAAGGAAATCATGAGACCGAGTAATTGGAACTTGGCTACAGCAAAAGAATGGCTTCAACGTATCATTGCTATAAGATCACTCGTAAAAGTTTATCTGCAAGAGTCCGAATATCTGCGACCGCTCCAGTATTTCAAAGCTTCAAGAGGATTTTTTTAAAATTCGCACTCAGCCTTCACCGCTCAATTTCGGTATCTCTGCTACTTATTACTATATATAGGCTCAAGCTTTAGGCCGGGGTGGGGGTTTGAGTTAGATGTAGTTGTAACAACATCTGTGTTTAAGATTGCAGTTTCAGAATTTGTCGGGTTTCTTATATTTGGTGATATTTGTTAACAGTTTTTATTACTTTCTTCTGTACTCTCATCTGAACTTTCGAATGAATATAATTCGAATGAATTTAATCACATCATGATTGAATTATCAGCTTCATTTTAGTTTGATACAAGACAACCACAGTTATTCGAATAGTATTTATTAGTTTCAGATCAAATTGCAGTATTTGACACCATTGTTGGCTATGTTATATTTTTGTCTCTAGGGACCCCCAGGTGATCGTGGTCTAAAAGGTGATCGTGGAATTAAAGGCGATGAAGGTCCCGAGGTAGGATCCAAAGCGCGATTAATCACTCGCAAACATGGAATCAGCTGTCTTTTCTTTAAGGCTTCTGTTGGGTAGCCCATCTTTATGAATAACATCACCCTATGCAATAAGCTCTGTAATGTAAATTTTCGTTTGATGCTGCTTTGTGATTATTCTAGCAGTATTTTGCAAGCTATAAGAGCAGTCTAGTGTCACTCATTTTGTCTTTGCCAGTACACCCAAATGCCATCAGGGTATATCATGTTGGTATATCAGGGTATATAATTGTAATATGTTTTGTTATGATTTAATCGTATGTGACTTGCACTCTTTTTTCATTCCCTTACGACTGCCTATTTTGAAATACTATATTCAGAAACGATGCTTGTTTTGAACTTACAGGGTCCAATTGGCGAACCAGGCGACAGAGGTTTGAAAGGAAACAAGGTTCGTATATTCTTCCTCGTTTCCTAAGTCATTCTGCCAATTCTGAATTTAGATAGAACTGGCTCCTGCAAGTGTGCAAGTTTCACGAATTTAGCAATCATTGCGTTAACATCATTAAGTATAGAACTTCATTGCAATTTTAGATCTAAAATATATTATAAACCTTGAGAAATTATGAATTTTTGCCTTCTTAGTTAACATCTTCTGATAATTTTGGTTGTTGTAAAGGAGATAATAAAACCATTCTAATAAGAGTGAAATTTTGATGCTTAAATTGAACTTGCAATTTCAATGAGTATTATTTTAGTTGTTGAATCCTTAGAAGGTATATATTAGATGGAATATAAAGTCGTGCCCTTAAGTTAAAGTGATAATAACTATAGCACTCGATCGACAGGGTGATCGAGGATCCCAAGGTGCAATTGGTCAACAAGGAAGACCCGGAAGTGACGTGAGCTTTTAACTTTTTGCGTGTTTTCCACATCTTTTACAGCACATTATTTTGAAAGTTTCCAAGCAAATTTTCATATCTCAATATGTTTTCATTATTTAAATTTATTCAATATGTTTCAACATGACAATTTTTTATTAGTACTGTCACGCAATTGGTGAAATTTAGTTCTGACGTGTTCATATTGTGTGTTTGTCTTGTAGGGACAAGACGGTGATACGGGCCTAAGAGGTCCCGCAGGAGCGAAGGGAGATCGAGTAAGTATTACTTTTGTGTGCCCTTTCGATACCGTAAAGGAGAGGGAAATTCTAGGACTCCCGTTTTTCTGACGTTCAAATCTAGGGCACGCCCTTCCCCTTTGTACACCAAATAGGTTATTAGTGTATGTTATTATACATTAAGGAACTAAGAAACTGTTTTCCTTCTTAGCTTAAGACGTTTCTTATCTCATGGGCTTTTCTTAGGCTAAAAGCTTCTTAAAAGTTTCTTAAATTTCCCATGGTCGGGTGCCATGTTTTTTAAAAAGAAGTACTCGAGTGTATGATTTACCATACAAGTTTCTTGAAAGTAGGTAGGGCCTTGCTGTTTGCTGTGTTGTTTAAAGGCAGAATATAAATGGTTTTTAATGTACCGAAAAGAGAGCTGTTTATATTCAATCCCTTTACAGTGAGATAAAAGATCGTGCTTTCTCTATAAATCCCATTCGAATTGTTGTCATATGAAGCCTTATTTACGGCAATTACACATAAGAAACTTTATTTCAACTTCTGAAGCAAATTTGAAAATCACCAAAGGGACCTTTGAAGAACCAAATGGCCCTACCCAGATTGCACGAGTTAAAAAGAGACAACATAAAGCGTTAGGTTTTCTTTTAAGTCTTTGTTAGTTATGTTTTGAAGAAGCTTATAAGAATTTGTCGCACAGTATCAGTAAAGGGCTTAGTGGACCAGACAGAAGTTTATCAGACGTCGGTCAATGACAACTCTGATTCGGTTAGGAAATAGCTATCGTTTGCTTGACAGGGACTATCAATAAAGGGAGACCAAGGACCTGCCGGTGATCGTGGTGAGAAAGGCGACAAAGGTGATCTTGGTCTCAAAGGAGAGACTGGTCCAAGAGGCGATACTGGATCTGCGGGACGTGACGGAGCTGCTGGACCTAAAGGTGAAAAAGGTGAAGTAGGCCCACTGGGACCACAAGGACTGCGGGGAATGAATGGTAAGTTTTTAACGATTTACAGCAGATCTCACCTTCCTTTTGTGTAAACAATATGATAGCGAGTTTTTATATCTCGGATGAGACTCGAACTTTTCATTTAGGGTTGTCCATCCGCAATTATCAAAATTCATCAAAAGTATCAAAAACAGATTTAACAGACCCATAATTATCAGCTAAACAGTTTTGATGAAACCCAAAATATCAAAATACATTTTGCTGACCACATACCAAACTACTAGTCATGAAAACTCGTTCTGTTTCTTTAATTACTATCAGTTTAAAAGCATGTTTGTTGACGTCAGACGTTAGAAGAGAGCTACACAATAGTATGCATTCTGATCAACTGATGCACAAGGTTTAGCATCTTATGAAAGATATTTATTATTTTAGTAATGTTTTACGTTTAGTTTTATATGTATTCAAAATTATCGTGTCACAAGGAAAATTCTTACCAATAATTATCAGAAGATCCCCCGTTTTAGTTAGTCAAATTGACCCCCTTTTCATTTGAGTATATAATTGGGTTGATTTTTCCCAATACCCATGCATAATTTTTAGTTTTTCTTTCAAAGTAATGTAAAATTCAATGCGAATTCTATGTTTTCGCTTGAGAACATTTGGACATAAAACATTTTTCAAGCTCTCTTTTTCAGAATTAAGTATAAAATTGCTTTAAACTCTGTTTCAATGATGCAAGTTCTCTAAAACGTTATATGCCAACGGGTTTCCAAATCGTAGGTATTTCTGTTATCCTTCTCAGCTTAATGGCAAAAACAGTTATAAACCGTTTGTCCTCTCCCCAGGTGAACCTGGAATGGAGGGAAGCAAAGGACTCCTTGGAAGAGATGGAAGACAGGGCCCAAAAGGATCCAAAGGAAGGACTGGTCTTTCAATTTTTGGAAAAGATGGAATGGATGGAGAGCCGGGTCCTCCAGGTCCTTCAGGAGATAAGGGTGTCCGTGGATACCCCGGGCTGCAAGGTATTTAAGCATTTGGCTAGTTTTCAAAATTTTTCTACCTTCCCCAAATCCTTTGAGTGTCAAACGAATATCGATTTTCATGGCTCATTTAATCTGTTAAAACTCCGTGTTATACTGTTAAAAGTTCGAATCATCCAAGTGTTAAAAATGAAATCTATCTATCAACTTCGAAGTAAGAATTGTCCTTGTTTTATAAATTTTCAATGTCGATATAAAGGGAACAGGTTTTAGGGAGGAATACGTCCTTATGCTAAGATTACCAAATAATTGCTTAGGGTGACAAATGCAGATGTAGTGTGAATAGTATTACAAAGAAAATTAATTTTTTTAGCAGCTAAAGAAACCTTTCTATTCGCAATTGCTAGTCTTTTTTCTGGTTTCATCATCACAGTCATAATCAATCATACTTAATCATAATCAATCATAATCATCGTATCAATCATGATCATTGTAGTCACCAATCAATCAATCATTATCACTAATCATAACTGATCATCCCAAATCATTATCCATAACATCTGTCATCGCTATGATCATTGTAAACATTACCAGCACAATCACCTTTATAACAACCGGCATCACAGGCTAACATAAAACCTCTAGCTAAAAATGCTACGTCGTCAAAGCTTTTTAAAATGTTTATCCTCTACAAGGACCCCCTGGAGTTGTTGTCTCAGAAAACGGTGAGACCGGTCCTCAAGGTGACTCAGGACCGCCGGGGCCAAAAGGAATCAAAGGTATCCAAGGGCCATCAGGATTGAGAGGACCGAGAGGACTCAAGGGTGACAAGTGTACCGCCTGCCCACCTGCGCCAAAGGGAGAGAAAGGGACTACAGGTTTCCGTGGATTGGATGGAGGGGCAGGTGAGCCAGGTCTGTCAGGAGCAAAGGGGGATAAGGAGAGCAGGGAAATGACGGTGCTAAAGGTGCTACAGGTCTGCGTGGTATCAAGGTTAGTGACAAATTACTATACTTGCGATCATTTTTCGTAGCTCGTAACGTTGCCAATTATGCTCGTAATTCTCCTCTAGTATTTATTTAGCTTATATAATTCTTCAAACTTACTCTCGTATGCACTTGACAGCATTGAAAAAATCTGAATTTAAGTCAATATTAGGGAACTACGCTTCATAGCAATTACGGAACATAGCATAAATGGCACCTCACTACTATTTTTAACAAAGCTTGATTTTGGTAAAGGTTAACACAATATCTGTTTTTCTACAAATTGTATTTCACATGACATATAGAAATTGTTAAGTGCTACTTTTATAAACGCCTGCCTTCTTGATTTTTTACAAGATTTTGTCGAGCTAGGATCTTCTCTTAAATCTGAGTAAACAAAGCGATTAGTTCTCCATACTCTATAAAAAACACGTTTGCAGTAATGGTTGTGTTGCTCGGATTTAAGGCTTTTTCCAAACTACAATATTTGGTCTTGCAAATTCAACAATGATGCTACATATCGGAACATATGATCTCTGAAAGACAGGCACAAGTGTCGTTAAATTTAAACAGAAATTACATTAAAAACCTTTTCTAACCAGTTTAAACCAGAAATAAAAAGTGCATAAGTGCATGTCTGCAGATGAAAAATTAAGGTTTTTCTTTTTTTTCACAGGGAGAAAGCGGACCCCGTGGACCCTCGGGAGTGAAAGGTAGCAAAGGTGAAAAGGGAGAAAGCCTAAGCATTAAAGGTGATAGGGGTCAGAAAGGTTTACCCGGACCTAATGGATCACCAGGTGCGCTTGGATTTCAAGGACCAGCAGGACCTCGTGGACAACCAGGTGCTCGAGGTGACCCTGGTGCCAACGGACTACCAGTAAGTCGTTTTAGCGTCTACTTGAAAAAAGAACAGCCCAATTGTTCAATCCGTTCCTCTTCAGTCATGAAAAGATTTGCTAGTCCTTTGTTAGATAGGATTTGGTTCTGGCCAGTGCTGAAAGGAAGCCTGCCGTTGTCGTTGTTATTATGCCTTTACTAGTAGTTAATTTTACTAGAAGTTGCTGCCTTTACAAGATTGCCCGCTGATTGTATGAGGCCGTCTTGGCAAACCACTTTCCTTACAACAGCATTTACTTTTTGTGGTTTTTCTCGTAAATTTAAAAAGCAACACATTTGCAATAATAGTTTTCCACTTCTAAGGGTTTTTTATTTATTTATGTTAGGGTGGACGCGGACCTAAAGGAGACCAGGGACCCTCAGGTGAAGATGGTTTGACTGGAGACAAGGGGGAGAAAGGAAGTCCCGGGAGGGGAATTGATGGAAGAAAGGGTGATAAAGGAACTAAGGGTGAAGTTGGGGCAGCTGGACAAACGGGCCCAGAGGGACCAACCGGACCGAAAGGCAAGTATTCTTCATTATCTATAACCGGTTTGTTTTCTACAAAAAGCTTCTGATGTGGACAACATTGTACTTTTGAATTACCCTAACTCAGGGAATGGATGTCAGTTCGTCCTTAAAGACGCACTCATACCGCTAGCCGTGGAACTTCCGAAACTACTAGAGTTTTCTAATAAAATTAATTTATTTTTTATTCAGACCTGGCTGACATTTG